>CABFPE010000035.1:1779171-1809002 GCA_900660155.1 Hofstenia miamia | reverse complement strand
CGTATACCCTATGAATGTCTCCTTTAACTTTTCTGTTATAGGGATTAAGCTACTTACAAGCTTGAAGTCACAGAAGTTAGCAATTTCCAAGTTGTTGGCAGACATGTTATTGGCATGAAGTTGCTTGCCTCACTGCCTTTCTTTGGGTCCTTCTGTATCAGAAATGTCCTTCCCACTATCATCCACTCTGGACACCCAATCACCACACACTCCTTCAATGCTACTGCTAGTCTCTAATGAACATTAGTGAATTTCTTCAGCCAATACCGATGTACTTCATCTCTGCCTGGCGCCTTGTAGTTCTTCATTTTCTTTGGAGCTCCCTTCAGTTTTGCAGTTGTGATTACTTTTTCTTTTTATCTGAAATCCTTCTGCATCTGCTCACTCTCTATCTCTGGTCCCTCATTTCCCCATATATTCTCTCAGAACCTTACTGCGTCCTTTCCTGCTCTAGCTGTAGCCTTTTCTGCTGCATCTCGTTCTTTGTAGAATCTTCCTTCTTAGGTCTCAAACTTCATATTGTCTCTTGCCTGCTTTGTCCTTGCCCTATATTTTCTCAGTTTCTCAGCTTCTGCAACTAATCTCTGCTTAAGCTCTTCTCTTGCAGTTTCTATAGTCTTCCCCTTACCTACCCTGCACCTGCCCTGTACTGTCTTACTTGTCCTGAT
Source organism: Hofstenia miamia (assembly GCA_900660155.1). NCBI lineage: Eukaryota > Metazoa > Xenacoelomorpha > Acoela > Hofsteniidae > Hofstenia > Hofstenia miamia. The sequence goes on along the minus strand of CABFPE010000035.1, from coordinate 1,808,334 downwards.
CTTTCCTAATTGCTGCCTAATCTTTGCCACTTTATTCTCAATTCTTCTCTCCCATGCTGGCGTTTTGTCTCCCTTATCTTCTTGTCGTCTTTTCATCTTCATATCCGTGCGTACATTCATCAGCACCTCCCATGCGCCTGCATACGCTAACCTGTTTATTTCTGTTACACTATTAGCATCTATCCTTTCTAATACTTTGTTTACCTTTGCTTTCTTTTTAAACAATGGATTGGATCCTAAAAAACTGCTAGTGGAAAACAAAATGCAGTCGTTAGAAATGCAATCATAAAATTTATTGCAAAAAATAAATCAATCTGATTGAAGATACCCAATTATATTATGACAATGAAGACTGGGCTAGCTTGCAATGAAAATGAGGAAATAGTAGATAATTCGAACAACCTCTTATAATTGCCAAAAAAAGTTGTATTAAAGTTTTTGGAAAAACATATCAGGGTTATTTAAAGACTTTAAAAGAATGTTTTTCTAACCAAGAATGAATATTTAATCATTGAAGAAAATACACTTTTTAAAATATTATTGTAAATTGATTTTAAATTAAATACATGTATACTTTCCATTATATTTTGTTCTATGAAAAACCGTTTATTAAAAATAGAATATGATTTACCTAAAACTTAAACACGCAAGACTATTATGCATGTGTTTCATGGTAATATATCAGATATGCTGGAATCAATGTTTACAATAAACAAATTATAAATAATTCTTTAGCAATCATCAACTAAGACAAATAAAAAGTAACCTAACATATTCTAAAATGCAAGCCAATTACGTGAAAGGGTGTATTTGTGTAGCAAAATACATAAACTTTCATATTCAATAGTAAAAATAAAAGTATAGNCAACCCAGAATCTCTGCTTGCCTTCTCCAATATCTTTACCTGCTTCTGCAATATCTTCCTTGAACTAGCATACATCTTCTGGTCGTCCATGTACCATAGGTGACTCACTGCTCTACCATTCTTCTCCAACGTATACCCTATGAATGTCTCCTTTAACTTTTCTGTTATAGGGATTAAGCTACTTACAAGCTTGAAGTCACAGAAGTTAGCAATTTCCAAGTTGTTGGCAGACATGTTATTGGCATGAAGTTGCTTGCCTCACTGCCTTTCTTTGGGTCCTTCTGTATCAGAAATGTCCTTCCCACTATCATCCACTCTGGACACCCAATCACCACACACTCCTTCAATGCTACTGCTAGTCTCTAATGAACATTAGTGAATTTCTTCAGCCAATACCGATGTACTTCATCTNATTCTCAATGCATCACCTTCTGCCTATACCTTGCTTTTCTCTCTGATTCCATCCTACTCTGGTATGCTGGCTTTAGTTCAATCTCAGTTCTTATCTTCCTTAGTTTCTTAGCTCCTTGGGGACCTTTAGTAGGGACCCTCTAGGTTTCTCTTCTACATATTCCTTTAGTCCTAGTGCTTCTGCTTCTACTGTTTCTTCTACACTCAGCAGTCCTTTCCCTCCTTTATGCCTTGCCATGTACAGCCTATCTACATCTCCATTTAAGTTGAATGCTTTCTCTGTTGCTAGTATCTTCCTTGCCTCCCTGTCTGACTCCCTCAGTTCACTCTTATTCCACCTAACTATTCCTGCTGAATATCTCAACACTGGTATCGCCCATGTATTAATTGTTTTTATACTATTCTGCCCATTTAATGCTGACTTCTGTAGTATCTTCCTTACTCTCCTCTTGTATTATTTTCTTAGCCTCATCTCCATTTCCTCGTGATCTGTTCTGTTCCTCTCTATCACTCCTAAATACTTGTACCCCTTTTTGACTTCCTCAATCTTATCCCCACTGCTCGTCCTCAAGCCATCTCCATCTATACACTTGCCTCTAGTCATTGTCACTGTCGCACATTTCCCTAATCCAAATTCCAACCCAGAATCTCTGCTTGCCTTCTCCAATATCTTTACCTGCTTCTGCAATATCTTCCTTGAACTAGCATACATCTTCTGGTCGTCCATGTACCATAGGTGACTCACTGCTCTACCATTCTTCTCCAACGTATACCCTATGAATGTCTCCTTTAACTTTTCTGTTATAGGGATTAAGCTACTTACAAGCTTGAAGTCACAGAAGTTAGCAATTTCCAAGTTGTTGGCAGACATGTTATTGGCATGAAGTTGCTTGCCTCACTGCCTTTCTTTGGGTCCTTCTGTATCAGAAATGTCCTTCCCACTATCATCCACTCTGGACACCCAATCACCACACACTCCTTCAATGCTACTGCTAGTCTCTAATGAACATTAGTGAATTTCTTCAGCCAATACCGATGTACTTCATCTCTGCCTGGCGCCTTGTAGTTCTTCATTTTCTTTGGAGCTCCCTTCAGTTTTGCAGTTGTGATTACTTTTTCTTTTTATCTGAAATCCTTCTGCATCTGCTCACTCTCTATCTCTGGTCCCTCATTTCCCCATATATTCTCTCAGAACCTTACTGCGTCCTTTCCTGCTCTAGCTGTAGCCTTTTCTGCTGCATCTCGTTCTTTGTAGAATCTTCCTTCTTAGGTCTCAAACTTCATATTGTCTCTTGCCTGCTTTGTCCTTGCCCTATATTTTCTCAGTTTCTCAGCTTCTGCAACTAATCTCTGCTTAAGCTCTTCTCTTGCAGTTTCTATAGTCTTCCCCTTACCTACCCTGCACCTGCCCTGTACTGTCTTACTTGTCCTGATCTTTCCTAATTGCTGCCTAATCTTTGCCACTTTATTCTCAATTCTTCTCTCCCATGCTGGCGTTTTGTCTCCCTTATCTTCTTGTCGTCTTTTCATCTTCATATCCGTGCGTACATTCATCAGCACCTCCCATGCGCCTGCATACGCTAACCTGTTTATTTCTGTTACACTATTAGCATCTATCCTTTCTAATACTTTGTTTACCTTTGCTTTCTTTTTAAACAATGGATTGGATCCTAAAAAACTGCTAGTGGAAAACAAAATGCAGTCGTTAGAAATGCAATCATAAAATTTATTGCAAAAAATAAATCAATCTGATTGAAGATACCCAATTATATTATGACAATGAAGACTGGGCTAGCTTGCAATGAAAATGAGGAAATAGTAGATAATTCGAACAACCTCTTATAATTGCCAAAAAAAGTTGTATTAAAGTTTTTGGAAAAACATATCAGGGTTATTTAAAGACTTTAAAAGAATGTTTTTCTAACCAAGAATGAATATTTAATCATTGAAGAAAATACACTTTTTAAAATATTATTGTAAATTGATTTTAAATTAAATACATGTATACTTTCCATTATATTTTGTTCTATGAAAAACCGTTTATTAAAAATAGAATATGATTTACCTAAAACTTAAACACGCAAGACTATTATGCATGTGTTTCATGGTAATATATCAGATATGCTGGAATCAATGTTTACAATAAACAAATTATAAATAATTCTTTAGCAATCATCAACTAAGACAAATAAAAAGTAACCTAACATATTCTAAAATGCAAGCCAATTACGTGAAAGGGTGTATTTGTGTAGCAAAATACATAAACTTTCATATTCAATAGTAAAAATAAAAGTATAGTGCTAAGTACAAAACAAATATGTTAATGCGCTGAGGACAAAATAGTCACATTTTGGATAGTTTTTCCAGAAAGCCAAAGCTAACATTGCATTGAAGTTCTACAACTGTTCATCCATGCATGCAAATTTTGATAAAAATGAACTTAGAACTGTAACATGACGAATGTCTATGCTAACTTTTAAACATAAAATAACAACAACCAACTGTTGCTTTAATACAAAATGTGACTTGTTTAACAAAATAAAACAAACTACCAGTGACATTGAACGTCTATAAAATTGTTTATAGTAAGTTTCAGACAATTCTGCTTAAAAAAGTGACCATAGCATTTTGGTTACCCTAGCAACAACAGCAACCGAATATGATTGAAAATAAAACACGTGTATTCTTCAAAGCATCTTTTATAATATTGAAGCGGATGAATTTTTCATTTTGATTTTAAATTATGTACACTATTCAAGTATAATTATTGTATTGCGTCAACAGTGAAGTTAATTTTATTTTAAATAACACTGCTAAAATCTAAATTTTATTGTAAATCACTTATTAATCTGCTTAAAAGTTCAGAAGACTTTTTCTCCAGCCAAAGAGACTGGACAGGCTTAAAAAGCTTAAAATAAAACTTTGTGGCTTTGAAGAAATAAAACTTTGCGCCATTGAAGAAATAAAATCTTTCTGCAAAACAATTCCAAAGTAGTGTCATGTCGAACCTTCTTGGCTTTGATCCAATGTAATCTTTGAACTTTACACGCCCATGAAATTTGCTTATCTATAGGAAGATATGCACTGGGTTCATACACTCATCATAACTTTAGTTTGAATTCTTCAAAGAAATGGTGAATAGAGGATCGTGGATCGTTTTTATTGCATTGAAGTGGATTGTCGAACTCAGGACTGACAGCAATGTACAAATCCCCGTCTCATCATTGTATTTTGACAAACTGAGTGTCTGTATCGCTATGACTACATTCATCAAGTGGAATATACTCAAAAATAACATAGGTTTTCAAAAAAATCCAAATACAAAATATTTTTTCTGTTAAAATAGGATAGTTTTTCTCTGTCAAAACTTAAAATCTTTGACTAATATGCATCATATTAAGAAATTAATAAATGCGTCATCTTGCGACTTCACTTTTTTATAGCCTATCTTAATACATGCAAAATCATTTTTGCACTAAATATTGGAAAAAATTTACGACTTATCATTGCCTTTCTTATGCAGTGTAATTTAGGCTTATCTCTAATATGTATATAGTTATATCTATTTTCGTTTTTTGGGGTTTTTAAAATATTATTTTAATTAAATAATTTTACGTAACCCTCTAACAGATATCAACAGCTTATCAATTGTTTATGTAGAATGATTATAATAGATCAAATAGAATTACCTGTTCAATAACAAATTTGTTCAGTTTTCGGTGTTTTGCTAATATTTCTTTGTGGTTTAAATATTCTGATTCTTTTAGGTAGTGATGTCCTTTCATTTGTTGCATTAGAGCTACACAATAAAAAACGTCCATTTCAATGTATATTTTCTTTTTATTATAATTATTACAAGTTTAAGCTGAATAAATTTGTAGTTTTATTAAAAAATTAAACACTAAAATAATTGCCATTAAGCTTAGAAATGTTCTGATTGCAATCTAGTTTTTTTAGAGAAATTCAAATTAACTATAAAAGAAGTAAGTAATTCAAAAATATCTTGTAAATGACGATTTATATGACAATTGCAAATGCTTTATTTCCGCCACTAGATGGTTGCCAAATGCAAAAATAATTTCTTGATATGTTTTCTTTAGTGGTCTACTTTGAGGATTTGTATATAAGACTACTTCGTCCAGTTTTATCCAAAATGATAAGAATTACATTTCGTTCATCTTCGGGATTTATTCCTTCAAAAATCGTTAAACATTTGGTGGTTCATAATCGTACCAAGCATGACTGGACGGAGACACAAATGTAGTAGGCTTACAAACATCTTGACGCAAGCAAACGTTTGTCTTCTGTCTTCTTTAAAATCAGATTCATCTCTATCGACATCATGCAAAAATTCTCAATTTAATATATTATTGTTCCTATTTGAAGAAAGAGAAAGTTTATCTTCAAAAGGCAAGTTAGTCCAAATAGATTAAAAACATCAATATTGAAATCTTCTTCATCAGACTGATCATGCAGTTGCCATGTCTAATCGATGCCTTGCTCTTTAAAGAAGAGCTTAGTACGACTCGTAGCAGTAGTGGTTAGACTTCCAATCGGTTGTGAAATACAACCGAATCACTGCCAACTTGATGAGAGAATGTTACAGGAAAATGTCAGTGCATTATTTGATTAAAGGCTATCACATGACATCCGATTGCCCTATGAGAAGCCTTTTGCAGGACCACATACCCTGTTTGGCATTCCAGGACTAATTAATAAATAACAGAACCAACTATGAACAGTATCTACACAATGAAAAAACATCATATTTTAGCAAAAGTCAGAGAATTTCATAAGAATCCGTGAATTCATTTAGGATTTACAATTCATTGACCTTGTCACAGCGTATGACATACCGAGAAAACCGGACAAATGCTAAAAGAATTGTATACATTCACTAGTTTTTCACACATTACAAGCAAAATATTTGTTTATTAAAAAAAAGCATTTAAAATTTTGTTCCACGAGATTTTCATCAGCAGCTTAGAACAGCGATTTTCATAATATTTTTTCCAACAAATTAAAAAGTATTTCCTTATCCCATGCAAATTCCCCCGAAATCTGCACATTTAGCATTTTGAATAATAACAAAATTATCAAAGTTATTGTATTTGATATGATTTGTGACGAATTCGGAAATTTTCAACCGAAATAATTTTGAAAACAAACATTTAAAGATAGCAGTTGAATTATATAGTTAAAGCGTATTTCTTCTTTACCGTTAGTTTGCTTATCTATTCAAACACATCACAATATTATGTCAAATGTTTACCAAAGTTGTGCAGGTTAGTTATTTTATTTGCATTTGTTGTTCTATGAGCTTTATTACACAGCTTAAAAATTGCGGTTAGGTGGAATTTAACTGCCTTTAAACTTAGCTTGTTTATATTTATATTACAGCTTTATTCTCTTGATCTTCATTCCCTGCTTCTTTAAACAACTATATATTCTTTCAAATAAATAATGAAATTTATGCAAAAACTATAAAAAAAATTATCAATTTTGAGAATTGATTTTCGGCCAAAAATTAATAAGTATATTTTGAAATCTGTAATATCCCAATTTATGCAATTATGGAGCCCATCCTTATTTTTGGAGTCACACTGAAATACCAGTCTAATGCGACTGGAGGATTCCGCCGAGTCCTAGAAGACATCTTTTCCGGCCCACTGGAGCCATCAAAATTTTTGTATCAATATTTTTTCACCTTTTGTGTTGAAGTAATTGATATCTCTTAACCAATTTCAAACCGCGAGGAGGTATTCGGCCGCTATTTAAAATGTGCATTAACACATTAGAATGGGTTAAGTCAATGTTAGTATCGCCTTGTTTTCAGTTTATTCGCAATTATTTTTGGTTTATTCAGATATGACACATTCCCCAATTAACTCTAAATAATATATTGTAGGGTTTAGTTTTGTTTCTTTGATGAACAGTAAATTTAGTATGCAAATATTTTATGGCATGCAAAGGTAAATATTATTTTTTTTTAAATTTAGACAATTATGACGGTTGCTTTAATAAGCTTATCCAAATCCTAACTAAAAAAGCCTCTATCGTTATTTCACAATTAAATAGTCAGTATTGTTAAAACTGTTGTCAACATTGCAAAGAGTATCTTCCTGTCGTATGACCATTTCATGGGCTACATATCATATCACTTTTGAGACATAAATACAAATATTTTTATATTTATAAAAATTAAAACAATGCGTTTTGAAATGATTATGATCTTGATCATATTATATATATGACGACTTCCTTCCACATTGGAACATTCTAACCAAACAAATATATATATATATATATATATATATATATATACATAGTTTAGCAAGAAATTATTGATACTATTAACTACAATTAAGAATTGCCTAGTTCTGCTTTTTGGTGAAAATTTCGCGACAAAAGCTATTCCTGTGCTTGGAGTGTGTGAAATCCTTATTTAATTTTCAATGAAACATCCGATTCGTTGCATACCGGTACCTAATACTAATAAAAAAAGGTTTTGGAGATATCCTAGTTAGTCCGTGAGTTATGAGCATTCGAAAATTTTTATGGACGGCAACAAAAATTGTACGGTAATACCTCATTTAACCAAAGGTTAAATTATAATACAGGGTGACCCAAAAAATCAGAACCCATAAAAATGTTTATTATTCCTTCATAGGTCCATCAAATTTCCTCAAATTTTGTAAATTGTAACTTTAGTCTATGGATAATTTTTCTCCAAAATGCTCTCTAAATGGCGACCTCGTTTTTGTTTGCACTTTGTTGAGTGTAGTGGTCTCAGTAAGACATCATTTGGTACAGCTGTATCCTAATAAACATTATTTTCCCTGTTGACATGTCCTGAAAGCAAAAAATGTGCTTCAACTGAGAACCAGACATGATCCAGAAAGTCTGGATTGTCCTTGATGGTGTCACAAAACCATTGGCACATGGTTACTCGTTTTTCCATGTCAGCCTATGTAAGTTTTTGTTTTATCTGGATTTGGTAAGTATACAAATTAAAATCTAATATAAGAACACTCCCTAGAGACTCACGAGGGATTCCTAGCTCTTGACTAGTTGTCGAAGCGACTTCTTTGGGTTCACCCAACCGAATTTAGAACACGGTCAATATTCCTATGCGTCCTAGCACTCACCCTCTGACCAGAGTAAGTGTCCCTCAGACCTTTAGAATGAAGATTTTGCACAGCCCCATGCTCTCTAAACCTCTTAATCCAGTCAAAAATTCTGCTTTTTGATGGGGCTTGACGACAACGAAATTGTCTTTGAAAGTTTGCTTGCACCACCGTGTATGATTTTTTGGCAAAATAGGTAACGAGGCAGTCTTTTCCTTGGTTGATCAGGATATTGGTGGGGTTGTCAAATGAAGTTTTTTCGGTTTCTTCATTTTCCTATTTCTGCATTGAATTGCTTACTGCGTTCTGCTCAGACTTGTCAACGAGCCGACATTTCCAAGCTCGGCTCGGCTCGTTTGAATTTTGTGTAAGTTCGGCTCGGCAGGCCACATAAAATCTTTGAATGAGGCTCGTTTTAGCTCGGTATTTTTTTCAAAAAATTTTGCTCAAAGAATTTTTTACATAGCTCTTCCTATTATTTAAAAAACATTTCTTAAATAAGATTATAGGAAAGGCATACTGACTGCAAAAAATAACAAAAAATCTCCATAATCAAATTAACAAGCAGAAATATAAACTTGCTTTGCCTAAAATAAGCTAGTTGTATATCAAATACTGTGCTCAAGCTCGGTTCGGATCGGCTCGGCTCGTTAGAAGCTCGACTCGTTGACAAGTCTGGTTCTGCTGTAGAATAAATATTTTTTTGTAATATGTATTTTCTGAACAAATAATAATTTTGCAAATATTGTATTGACCATCAGAAAAATCCACATCCCATTGGTTTGAAAACAGAAGACTCGAATCAATAAATGAAATTTTGCATGCAGTTATTTTTCAAACATTACCGGAACTAGTAGAGAACAGAACAAAGTTGCGGGAAATATTTTTTTTTTGTGCAAACTTCGCAAGTTTCAATATATCTATCAATACCTTAATATTAATCCTTGCAAAGAATTCGCTAATCCTTTAAGAAGCAAAACACAACATCACGCTCTTTGCACCCTATGTGCCTGTTGCAATAACTTGTTTTTTATAAGTCTTATTTTCATCCTCGCTACTAGTGTACCGATAGTATTGCTTTGAAGGAGCTTGTTTCAGCCCTAAAAGATTATTTTCTCGCTCGCTCCCCTTAGGTTTAGGCGGGCAATGACTGTGCAGGCCCGTGTGCATGAGGGGTTGCTTGGAACATTATTTTGAACATGAGACACGCTTAATGTTTTCTAAGTGAAGCAAGGCAATTTCAAGCAGGCTGGTATGCGGATTTGCATGACTATGGTCGGGACAATACTTGGATAAAGTTTAATGCATTTTGTTATGATTTGTTAGCGGTAAAAAACCCAAATAAACAAAGAATTCACGTTTTATTGTGAATTTGAGTTCTTAAAATATTAAAGCATGTAATTAATTGGTTTTCAACAAACCTTCTTCTACTCTACCAAATTGTGTTTGTTGACGTAAGGCAACAGTGGGTAGTTGATGTTCACTCAACTAACAACCTTTGATCGTCTTGGTATCAAATGGTTCGCAATTCGCAGGAAATCCTGCATCCACGCTGCGTGGGTTCCTTCCTCAACGTTCAGTAATAGATCGTGTTGAGAAATATGGTTGTAACTACATAATTCAATTTTATTAGAAAAGATCAATATAATATTAAAAAGTGCTTTGAAAACATCTATGGAATCTTAGTGAGCAACAGAATATGACAGAATGAAGAGACGAGTATGGTAGGATATCTTATAATACTTAAAGATAAGCCAACAGTTTCCATAACGTTGAAAGACTTTGTAGGTGGAATTCCTGGATACTTATAAAAATTGCTTTGTGTGGAAGGGCACGATTTTTTGTCAGCACCAGTGATGGAATATCTTGAATATCAGATACTAGTCCATATAGCAAGCGTCATTAAAGAGTAAGCAGAAAGAGCTTTAAGAATGATGACAGTTATAATGTCAACTCAACACGATCACAAATTCTGAGGAACAAAAAATGTTTTTCCTCTACATGATCAGTGAATTTCGTGGCAGAGCGACTAAGCTTAGAGATGGAAAAGAATGATGTCAAAAAAAACTTTAACCCTAGAACTACCGAAATTGTCAAAATGGACAGAATTTTTTTCTTTACTTGAGCATGCATTCATTAAAAACAAAGCAGGTATATGCACCTCCAAATACATTGATAATCCATTTGAGTTTGCATGTGTAATTTTCTTTTCATTTTTACATAATGTTCTACTTTGAAAAGCTCTATGTCAAATGAATCTTAAAGAGTAATTGTATTTACAGTGCTAAGTCGCTTCACTATTAGTTTTAGCCTATCAAGATATGTTAATTATATTTTATTTTTCATTGATTTATGATAGTATTTCATATCTTAACAAGGTCATAGAATTTTTAAAAAAGTTAGCCTAAAATCAGTTTTTTAGTAAGAACTCAAAAACTAAAGCAGTTAGCACATATATTTATTCATAACATCAACATAAGAACATATGCTCGGATTCTTTTAAACCTAAGATCAACACTTTACTATATCAGAGGCCATGATATGGTTATTTGGAAACTACTACTTCTCAGGCACAAGCAGAAATACACTTAATGGGGTGAACCACTTCAACCCATCATAAAATTCAATGAGATTACCAACATAATTGGAAGAATGTGTACCTGCTAGTGTTTTTGCTGAATAAATAATGAAACAAATAAAATATATCATTTTGACCTATTGTCTCGTTTCCAATGCTAAAAAACCTAAAACGAAGGTGAAAATAAAAATATAAGATAAAAGAAGATAAAATATTTTTATTCAGATAAATATTAACAATTAGAAAATGGTAATTTATCTAAACAGCGTCATAAAATATTCAAATGTACATACCATTTTGTTTAATATTGGTAAACATTAAGTTGATGAATTAATACACATAACATCAATGCTCTCACCAACGTATATCAACACTTACACCAGCCTTATTAAGTTGCTTAATACATCAATGGAACATACTTTTTAAATAAATGTTAAAATACAAGAAAAGAGCGTATAGCTCAAGTAAAGAACAAAAATTGGAAGAATTAATTTACTGCAAATATCTCTAGGGAATGGAACAAATTTTAGAACATTTATAAAAAATATTAAGAAAAAATATATTTGCAAGATATTTAAACTATAGCTTTTCTTATTCCTTAAGTGTATATATATTCATTATATTTTTTATTCTAGTGATTTGTGATTTTTAGTTTACTTATTATTTGTATTTATTGTTTTGTTGTGAATTAAATTGTTATTGCAGCATCATTTATTGAGCTTTACATTGATTTTTGTAAATATAATATAAATTATGCAACGGATACCAATTGAAAATAAAGCTATTAAATATAACAACTATTGTAGAATTTGAATCCTAACAATGATTTAACTGAGATATACTTTGCCTAACAATAGTGTTAATGTAATTTCTAATAGCTGCAAATGGCTCTTTATCTCCTTGGACAATGAATTTCAATTTCGAATTGCGGTATCAACAATAAACAACCCAGGCATTTTTACAATTTGTGAGTTTCTAAGAAAACGGGACTTGGATAGTTTATTTAGAAAACACAAAATAGTTGGTATGGAAGAATTTGAAAGTTTTTGTAAAAATCGGATTTTCCATTAAAAAAACACAGAAATAATGTTTACTTTAAATTTTAACCATAACAGAATTACCAAATTTTTTAAAAGACTTGGAGAAAATTTATGAAATTTAATGAACTACGCTTTTGAAACTTTTTTAGATTTTTTCATACTGAATGCAGGTAGAATGTTTTGATCTAGAATTCTGCATTTGAATAAACCGGGGATTGAAATCGTATTATAGGGTGGTAAGTTCTTGATTGTTTTAAAAAATGTACACACAGTGTTCAAAATTGATAGTTGTCTTTGGAAAAAGTTTCATCTGAAAAAGTAGTACAAACAGTACTGCAAAAAAGAATTCGGCCACCGATGATTTGTCATAAATATTTCTAAAAAATGGACGGCAAGAATGTTATAGTTATTTTTTAATTAGATTTGGAGTTGCAAAAAGAGGAATTCATCAATGTTGAGACATAATTATCACTGTTTACTTTAAATCTCAAGAAAAAATGCTACAATGCTTGTAGTTAGCTAATGTATTCGGCCACTTCAGACCAAATCAGAGAATCTGTAAAAAATTTCATTGGTTGAGATTTTTTCAGTCTATTTATATTGAGAATGTCTAATAACAGTCTTTCTTCGCCATATATGATGCCTCTTGCCATCCGCGAGTTGATTATCTCCAAACATTTAGAACGGATGAGTCAACGTAATATAGCCCGACTTTTAGAGCAACCTCAAAGCACTGTCGGGGATATCATCAGACGTTTCACATTTGAAAACCTTATTGCCTCCAAGCCAAAGTCCCAAAGTCCGGAAGATCAAAGAAGGCCTCAAAAACCTCCCAATCAGCTCTTGTGTGCCTTTCAAAGCAAAATTCCAAAAACTTCGGAAGATTTTTGCAATGAATGTGCTGATGGTCACCTTGTGATAGTAAAAACTGTGCGAAACATCCTAACAAAGTATTTTTCTTGTAAGTAACAGTGCGCGCATGCTTTCAATTGAAAATCAATGCTACCGATTTACACTAATTTGTAAGTATGCAAATAAATTTGTTTACTAGCACTCATCTCTACATCAATGTATCCGCTGGTCTTCGTCCGACAATTATCGATTCAACATTTAGTGCTAAGAATAAATTTTAGTCGTGTTTCTACAAAGATGTATTCAATACTTCGGAGTGATCTACTGGGGTGTCGCATTATCACTTCCTTTAACACAGGGGACATCGTTGGCTAGCGGATGCTCCGAACTTTTCAACCTCATTTTTCAAAACAATTTTAATAGAGCCATTCACAAGCCTTTCAGTCGGCAGGTTTTCTGCTTTATTGCAAAACTTGCCCAACATTTGGAAAATCCTTTAGGCCATTCAACGATGTTACTGCCACTTGGATGAATGTAATGCTAATTGTGAGAATGGCTTGACCCTAGAAAATAGCTCCTCACAATGAAATAAAGTGAGAAATACATCGATCAAATACTTTTCAGTTGAACATATGTCTCATATGTTTTTTGAACTTGACTAGGAACCACAGACATTGATTAGAGTTTTTTAATTTCAGAAGATTCGTGAGCAAATTCACCCTTTTCAGCAAATAAGATTACACCTCACTAATGAAATGTATATGTATCCAATCTGGAAAGCTCTCCAGGTGATCAGAATGAATGGTGGATATTGTAGTTGTATCGCTTTCGATTGTTACTTACCTACGTTGTCCAAGAAATTTAAATTTGTTTTTGCAGCCTTTTTCACGGAACATCAGTGAAGATTAGTGTAATTCAATTGAAGAACTTCTTCAAAATATACCAGCATCACATAAAATCCCCATTTTTGAAGATGTAATATTTTGTGTTAGCTAGCTGTTCAAGGCAATATTGTAATATTACCAATCATATGAATATCTAATAGTATGGAATCATACGGCCACTTGAGATTTGTGTGGTAGAGTGTTAGAGTTAAGATTGAAACAACAGTTAGAGAAGTTAGAGGATCGTTTCTGGTTTACACTGTTTTCTTAAGGTATTTTAGCAAAGCAAACAATTTTATTGGTCATGCAAATTTACCATTATTGTTTGTTGAAGGCGGGGGTAATTATTCATCCTACACTTCCTATGCAGCATTTCGAGGAAAGCACATTATAAATGATGTTCAACAATAAGACATCAGTTATGTCAACCACGGGTATATTGATTAATCCATGATACATCATTGACTAGCTTTATTAATAAAGTTATGAATTCTTGTTTTGTATTTAAAATTGTAGAACTCATATTTGCCAATCCAATAGTACGTAGAATATCTATGCCTGCTGACTTTTTAGGCATTAATAAGTTAGAAAATACAGATATCTCATCTGAATCATGTTGGTGATATAAATAAGAAATCTCTAATCATTGCTCGGATAAATCCAAATTTTTAGGGAAGTTTTTCAAATATTAAATACCAAGAAACTAGAGTATCCCTACATTCAGGCTTGTTCAATATTTTATCGTCGATAATATCTTGTTCAAAAAAGCTAAAAATAGATTATTTAGATAATGATTTTGTTCAAGATAGGTTATCTAGATATCTAGATTATCTTCATCAAAAGTATATACATGTAGCTGTAGTTGTATATTATTGTAATTTACATATCTCTCACAAAATAGTAATTTTGCAGATTTAGTACAAGTACAATAAATCTTTCGCATGACAATGGAAATCTTTTGCAGGTATATTTTGGGACAATTTTAAAAATTATTCATTTTATGTTTCGTAGTATCAAATGTTATTTTGAAAATGCCGTTATTTTGATGGCCAAACAAATAGGTAGATGACTTCATAAAAAACACGAAATGGTTCTTAATTTATGATTAGATTCAAATACATACAGATTCTAATCTAGAGAGTACGAATTCACACATGTGTTCACAATGTGTCAGAAACAATACCAAGTTGGAACATTTCACAGTGATGGTTTTAATTAACTATTTATGTATACATGCAACATCATTTTTATATTTTAAAAAAATTCGTTTCTTGCAAACTTCTAAATTAAAATTCGTGAATTGTGTTTTAAAAAATTCGAAAAAACTCTTATCTCAGGAAATTTGTCAGCTATACCCAAACATTATACTAAAACGTTATTGAGTCGATTCGATAATCTGCTGTATAAGATAGGTTATTGTACGGTATAACTACTCAAAAATAGGTTATTGAGATAATCTTATCGAAGATAATCTTTTGTCAGATTATCTTTTGAACAAGCCTGCCTACATTAGGTCTATGTCACACTAAAAAACTGAAGTATTGTTTATCGTATGTGAATAACACTTTTTGGCAACATTAACAAACTGTAAAAAGTAGAAACAACAATATGTCCTCATCAACATTTAATTGATGTGACAGAGGAAATATTTGAGGTGCAAATCGAAGTTTGCCCATTAAACGTAAAGAATCAAATTCATTAATAACGACAAGGAAGTATATTGAAAATTTCAACATAAATTGAATAACAAAATCACATATGATGTGTAATATTTAATCTATGTTCAGAACAAAATAAATGCGGGAAAGCTCCGTAACACGAGAATCGCTAAAGCAATCCATTTAATAATTTTGCTACTAGAGATACCATACAACATCAAGAGGTAGTTGGATCTTCATTGAATTTGCTAACCAATCTAGATTTCAAATTTAAAACATTTGATTCCTTGCAATAATATCTCAAATTGCAGCTCAACTATGAAGAGATGCTAAATTAATATTTTTGGTTGAAGCGTTATAAGTCACTAATTCAAAATTTTCCATGAATGAATTGAACCATTTGGAAAACTTTGATTTAAAATTGAGAGTGTGAAAATAGCATTGCACTACATTTTTCATATAGTTTGACAAGTAAATATTATGCATTGCATCATTTAAATGCTATTAATATGTTAGCACATTCCAAATGGATTAGTCATTGAACAGTATCCCTCATTACACAATACAATATACCTTTCAGCAACAATATAAATTCTAAATTGATGTAAATTTTAAGATGCAAACTTTTGTAATTGGTAATCTCATATCTTTAAGTAAGGATGACTTGCAAAAAAATACATTTATTACAAAGACTTGGAAGATTGATATGATTTTTGGATGGTTATTCCATAGAAAACGTATCACATTGCATGTCTTTTGCAAGTTAATTTTCTCAGTGTATATTTTAATTTAAAATCAAGTATGTTTTATTAAAAAAGTTGCTTGAAAATCTCCATCTCCACGATAACATCAAGAGAACGTAAAATATATTCTCAATTTACAGAATCAAAATTTTTGATGGTTTACATAGTTTAAATAGTAAAATAGAAAATGCACAAACGAGAACTCAGACTTACAAATTTTCATATTAGCCAAATCATCTGCTCAATATTTCGTGAGATATTTTTTCCTTATCAAATGTAAATGAGCTTACAAAAAATAATTAAGAAATTTTCATATAAATCTGCATTTAAGTATTTCAAAACTTTGCCTAGCTTCTTAGCTTCTGGTTGCAACAATATATAAAAATTGTCCATCATACCAATTGTGTTTAACAGATTACTAAAAATGATACACATATCGAAATTATTAACGTACATAGTTCCATTCTATTAGCATAAATTCATTTTGTAATTTTACTCATCCAAGAAGCAGCTCGAATTTTCAAGGTAACTCTTTTGAATATCTCAATAAATTTCAAAACCAATTCGAGATTCAAACAGATAGTTCTGTAGTGATTAATTTTTCAATTCCTACAAATAACATATTGTTCTTTTGTTTTATGCACTGCATATGCATTTTGTTAGAAAAAGGAAGTACGTCAAATTTATACGTACTTGACTAATTATTTTACATTTGTACAGACGTAATTGAGAACGAACAAACATTGGGCACTAATCATATAAATTCCATATATATATATATATATATATGTATATATACATATATGTATATAAATATATATACATATATATANTATATATATATATATATATATTCCGAGGATTACGTCAGGATAGCCGTGAATATAAATCTAGAATCATTCTGATCCGTATATATCCACTGGATATGGATCAGAAAATTAATTTTATGGTTATGAATAGATCATCCGACGTCAAAAATATAGGCTAGTAGATACCTTTATTCATCCCTATGGTAAATTTTTGAAAAAAATAGCTTAAAATGAGCAATGGAAATAAACTCAACACCAAATTTGTACAAACTTTATAATATTATACATGGTACCAACGACATTACACCATGAGAACTAATTATAATTACATGTGCGATATAATAATGACAAAATATTTGGCATTGCTTAAAACACCCCCACGCATTAAGAAACAAGTGTAATTTTGGGGTTATGTTTGGAATTTGTCGTCGGGGAGTTTTCATGCAAATTTTTGTGGATAGTATTGTATATGGTTCGGAAAATGAAATTATTAAGTTAAGCGGCTATTAAATTATTTTAAGCGTATTCAATGAATTTTTGGGCACAATTTGCGCTTATTGCATGTTTTTATTTTTAATATGTTATTTATAAGGATGTTTATAATTTTTTTAAATTATGATACACATAATGTGGAATGGAAAGTTTACCGATAGGCCTACCCAATGCTAATTAATATTTATATGTCACTATTAATACTTTGATTAAAAACGTTGTTACTTACACGATGTTCGCACGCTACTAATATCACAATTGTATAAATCTAAGAAAGTTTACACTATAATATGTTTTAATCAAATCATATTTCATCATTTACCCATCTGTAATTCATATGTATATTTAGTCAACAGATACGTTTCTATTTACCTACATAATTAAATTATTGTGTGTATGAATTGGATGCATTTTCATAGAAGTTCACATTTATCATTTTCCAATATGAGCATGAAGCTAACGATTATAAACACCTCTGCACACTTAAACAAATAGATTTGTTTATTACCACCGTGCACTTCTATTCCATAGTCTAAATAAACAACTTATATTTTTACTACTTAATGGTAAGTAATTTATTTCTACATGTATTTTTACTCATTTGTATATATTTATTATTCCCACATAGCTAACTTTTGCATTAGCGCGTTAGTGTGGCTGGCATCATTAAAATTTTTATTTGTATTCCTTGCATGGTTGCACAATTTTCAAACACTAAAAAGTTAATACCTTGAATATTAAAATTTATTGTTGTGATTAAGATTTTTATTATTATTTCAGTGGTTTCCTAAATATGCATAACTAGCAGTCTTCTCTAGATATTAAAGCGATTTCCACAGGCATTAGCTTAAAGTAACAAACCTCGTTGTCTACATTTTTGAACAAATTTACCAAAGCCTGTTCAGAAGCTCTGAAAACCACTGAAATAGACACATCTATAGGTTTGTGCACACTCATATAATGATAAAGTTTTGGGCAAAGAAATATTCCTGTGATTGAAGTTTATAAAAATAATAAAGTTTCTTTCAATTAGAAATCCGATTTTAGTAAAAACATTCAAATTCTTACCATGCTTAGTGTTCAAATAATGAGTCGTCTGATGCCAAAGGAAACCAAAGACTACCCTCAAATATTTTGCTTTCTGGAGAAAAACGTTCAAGAGGGCCGTGCGCAAAGTCAGAGTTTGTTGAGTAGCAGTTCGCGAATAAAAGTAAAAAATTTAAATGGTACCAGACACAGTTCTATATAATTTGCACAACTCAATTGGGATTGCTAGTTATTAAGGAATAACTTAAAATCCATATATTTGCGCTAATTACGCAAAATCTCGATAGATGTCGCCTACCAGATAATCAGATTTTCGTTGCTTTATTAAGACATATAATTCCAAAATTATGATAGCTGAGCTTACAGTTGTCGATTACGTAAATATTTTCAAAATATGCATTGACATTGCATGAAAGAATAATTACTTCAATCTATTAAACTGCTTAAATTTTGGCCTGTATGTGTAGCTCAATCTAATACTGTAGCCAGAAAATTCTCGTGTAGGCCTATGTCTTAAATTTTAAAATTTTTCATGCGTTTTAAAAAATTTATTTTGAAATATTGCGATATTAATTTCGATTATAAGTTTATGTCCCAGTTTGAAACAATACCTATACAAAAATTTATTGATGTTGGTGAATATTCTATATATGATTATTAGCTTCATACTCTTACTATGAAGTTGTGCAAATTAATAAGTGTTATAAAGTGTAATTGTAAGGTGTTCAGCACTAAGTTGTCCAAATTACCAGAAAAGTTATTGATATTTGTTACTGTAAAATAAACGAAACCTGTAAATATTTTTCAGTAATAGAAAAGTAATCTTTGCCAACTCTTGCAATAAAAAATAGGGTCTATTTTGACAATATTTTCAAAAATTTTCGGGGGGCTTTGCCCCGCATTGGGTAATGATGATGATGTCACGCCGTGAGAAAATCCTGCGTACGCCCCATGTACGAGTACAAAATATTTTTGAAATTGAATTGAAGCAATTTTAGCTCTATTTTTGCTTTTATTCAAAGACTCGCATGATTCATTGCGGAAATAGTCTAAGTGCAAGAGTTCAATAACCTATATTTGCATGGTTGTTTTCAGCAATAGCGTATTAATGAAGAAATCTTCTCACATACAAATGCTATTATATATATTAAGGCTGAGCGATGCATTCACTAATCACAAATGCTATTATATATATTAAGGCTGAGCGATGCATTCACTAATCGAATCGAAATCGATTCGTATGTTAATAATCGAACCTAAATCGGCCAAATTGGATCGATTATGATTTGCCTACTCTCGACTTTAAAAATAATGATGCTAGTAACACATATTAACGTTTTAGAAGAAAATGAGTCAAACAATCATGAACAAACCCAATAAACATTTTTGGTTGCAGCAAAGTTGAATTTTGGTTGATTTTGTAATGAACACGTTACACATTGAATTTGTATTCAAAATTAATCCAAATTTAATTATTATTCAATAACAGCTAAAGAAGAAAAATATGTATATATTTATACGTTTTTAAGACGTTAACTGGGGCGCGCAAAACTGATTAAAGTCAAAATGATTTTTTTTCGGTCAAAACATATTTGCAAGATTTTATTAGATATGAAAATGTTAATTTTGAGGATAGTTAGCATGGTTGTAAAGCCAAAAAAGTCTAAAATATTGTGTAATCTCAAAACTTCGTTTTTAAGTCAAAACTGTGAAAATCAACTATTAATCCAAGGGCGTCTAAATAGAAGTCTTTAATTAAATTATTAAGTTTCTATATTTTTTGCAAAAATGCTTATCAAAATTTGATTTCAAATATAAGTAAGTTTTATAATGTTAATATTGAACGAAGTATTTACCGTTCAGAAAAGATTTAACATAAAGGCCTTCTTTGTCTTTTAAAGCTAAACATATTTTGAAAAATGTAAGCATAGAGATGGAAGTCAGTCGGTATTGACCATCGGACCGGACCGGATCTGGTCACCCATTATTTCACTTCACCGCTCAAAATTTGTCACTTGTGTCTCTGATCTGGTCATACCGGTCCGCGAATTTAGTTTGGAATTTTCTCAAATCTCAAGTTGCGAAAGCACGTAACAATCACCATAATTATGATTGTAAAGACACTGCAACTTACAAAAAGTTCACTTATGTTCACTGTACCCTTCTGCGAAAAAGTTAGTAGATCACATATGCAATTTATTAACTTGGGTCAATAAGTTGTCTTTTTTTAATCAATTCAAGTACATAATGTAATAGTGTTATTAAACATTGAATGTCGAGTGACTGGTATAAATTCTGTAAATAAGAGCTCTAAGATCTAAGTATCTAAACAATAAAACCATTTTGAATTATAACTCTCCATTTAACTTTTACCGCTATGCTATATTGCAAATGAATCGTAATATAGTAATGATTTAGAACTTATGGAAATTGTTAGTAAAAATGCCCATTGCCNTATTTGCAAGATTTTATTAGATATGAAAATGTTAATTTTGAGGATAGTTAGCATGGTTGTAAAGCCAAAAAAGTCTAAAATATTGTGTAATCTCAAAACTTCGTTTTTAAGTCAAAACTGTGAAAATCAACTATTAATCCAAGGGCGTCTAAATAGAAGTCTTTAATTAAATTATTAAGTTTCTATATTTTTTGCAAAAATGCTTATCAAAATTTGATTTCAAATATAAGTAAGTTTTATAATGTTAATATTGAACGAAGTATTTACCGTTCAGAAAAGATTTAACATAAAGGCCTTCTTTTTCTTTTAAAGCTAAACATATTTTGAAAAATGTAAGCATAGAGATGGAAGTCAGTCGGTATTGACCATCGGACCGGACCGGATCTGGTCACCCATTATTTCACTTCACCGCTCAAAATTTGTCACTTGTGTCTCTGATCTGGTCATACCGGTCCGCGAATTTAGTTTGGAATTTTCTCAAATCTCAAGTTGCGAAAGCACGTAACAATCACCATAATTATGATTGTAAAGACACTGCAACTTACAAAAAGTTCACTTATGTTCACTGTACCCTTCTGCGAAAAAGTTAGTAGATCACATATGCAATTTATTAACTTGGGTCAATAAGTTGTCTTTTTTTAATCAATTCAAGTACATAATGTAATAGTGTTATTAAACATTGAATGTCGAGTGACTGGTATAAATTCTGTAAATAAGAGCTCTAAGATCTAAGTATCTAAACAATAAAACCATTTTGAATTATAACTCTCCATTTAACTTTTACCGCTATGCTATATTGCAAATGAATCGTAATATAGTAATGATTTAGAACTTATGGAAATTGTTAGTAAAAATGCCCATTGCCTTTAAAAGCACAAACCTATGAGATCTCAATTCATTGTTAGATTATATCTTGAGAGAAACTTCACGTTTAATTAACTAAGGGGGCGGAATTTTTACATTGGCAGCCTTATTTTGATAGCCGGATCACCACGGCGTTAAGCTCTGCTTATTAGTTAGGCTTAAAATTTAAATTCAAAATTATTACCATCAATGATTGGAAATAATCACAGTGGAATAATTATTTACATAATATTACCAATATTCAAACAAAACGCGTTTTTAATACTTGCAAAATTAAAAGCATTGAGTGAGGTGTCTCGATTTTTTTGGTTTCTGTCTCTTTTCTGTCTCTAAACGAATAATGAGATATTTTGGGTTAATCGGATAACTTAAACACGTGTGCGTTTATTACACGTTCTTTCAGCTGTACAAATGCATTATGTAATGCAAAAAACGGACTGCAACCAATGCCGGTCACAACCAGTCAAAAAGTGCATTTAACCTATAAATTCGGTGAAACCAGGTAAAGCGATCATAACCAGTACAATATGATTTGAGAATCGGTAAAAGCCGGTACCCACATTAGGGTAATTCGGCTACCGGACCAGTCAACACTGGTAACCGGTCAAAAGGTAACCGGAACCGGACCTGTCATGGTCACCGATTGAGGGTAAAACTTCCATATCTGTGTAAGCAGTACTTTACAACACGCATTATTTTGGAGGAAATACGATCTGACAATTACTAAACGCTAAAATTTTCATAGTTTCATGTTTATAAGAGCAAATAAGAAATACATGTTTAAGGCAAGCTTAGTTTTCAACATTCGAAGCGAATCGAATTCAAAGTCCGCATCACCCTGGCCTAATATATATATATATATATATATATATATATATATATATTTAGAAAAGTAAGCTATCTTTAAAATGATTTGTTCTTGCTATCAGAATGTGTCACCTATTCACTAATGTTAGTTGGATTTTATTGGCAATGGTTGTGAACATATAACTTATTATCATTAGTTAGCATGATGTGATTAATTCCATTTCGAAGAAATCAATTTTATTTGCAGTAATTGTGAACATACACTAGCTTGTTAATTGTTTTATAACGATTGCTGTGCCAACAAATGTAGCAATGAAAGCAAAGCAATAGTAGCATTTGCAAAGTAATAAAATATGA
Organism: Hofstenia miamia; assembly: GCA_900660155.1. Lineage (NCBI taxonomy): Eukaryota > Metazoa > Xenacoelomorpha > Acoela > Hofsteniidae > Hofstenia > Hofstenia miamia. Next base: position 1,785,345 of record CABFPE010000035.1, on the reverse strand, counting down.
GCTGCAGGAACACAACCTTAAGTGGATTTTTCAGTAAAAACAGCCAGTTTGTAGAATCTACATAAATATCTCATTTGGTATTTTTGACAAAATTCATTTCAGAAATTGTGCACTGCTATCTACTTACTGACATCACTTTTCATATATATATACACTCAAAGCTACATAATAATATAATAACATTTTTGTCAAAATAATTTAAGATAGCAACCATAGTCTCACTTACCCANGATTTTGCGACTTGCTAGGACAATGTTAGGTATATTAGACACTTCTAGTATAATCTGCACACTGAAATTGAAAATTTTAAATGAAGTCTTTCAAGATTATATGATACTAATATACAATAACAAAACGTTGTTTATGAAATTATATAGCATTCATTACAACTGTTGAATAATGTGTATTTTTTCAATTTTAGACGTTCTTTTCCAATGACTCAGTCCAACCCTAGCCCAGCGCAAGTTAACAGAAGAAAAGTCAGTACTGAGGATTATTCCCTAGTAAAGGAAGTGATCCAAATTCAATACGTTAACAATTGAAAATCGAACCGTAAACAACACTGTCTGTGTTGCTACAAAATACTTTAGCTACGTTTTGTATCTTGCCATAGGGTATTTTTATACCCACACCTGCCTGTAAGAGGTGCATTTGCATCCATATCCGAGAAGGCCACCCGAATACCCGTAAACTCAATTTCAACAATTAATGAATAAATAACAAAATACAAATTTATGCAAAACCAGTGTCTTTGTCGTTGGTCATCGAACAGAATTGTTCGTTTTGGTAGAAGCTAAAATAATAATTGATATTTAGGTAACCTATTTTATACTCAATCACGGTTTCAGGAGGTACGGTCGTCCCCTTCGCAAACTATCTAAGCATAATATGTGATTATTTCAATAAAAAATAATTTTTTAGTGTTTTTCATATTATAGAAACCATTTTTTGAAGAATTTTATGCTTTGCCATCAATAAACAATGTCTTTAAAAACGAGCATTCATGTGTATAAATATAAACCTTAAAGGTTTGTGAACCTCATAAANTTGCATATATATTCCTACATGTAAAGTAGTTAACTTATTATTTTGAAGATTTACAGCTATTGAATGAGAAAACATTATTGACGGAACTGAATAGGCTGTGCTTTTTGACAGGCTAGACAAAATAGATAAATTTACTATTTTGTATATTTACTCTTCAGTATCATATTTTTCTAATTTCAGTTCAAGAAAAGGGAAGCAGCCTAATTAAAATCTGTGTTATAAATTACTAACAGTAAATTATTTTCTCTGCACCTATGCAGCTATTATTAATGCACTTATGTGTTCCATGGTTCAGTCAGTGAAGAAAGTGTAGAACACAGGCTGTTGCCCTGCTAATTGTTCCTAGGTTCAATAGGAAACGCTTCCTTACTTTTAGAAATTTCTTTGCATCTTAGCCCTTAATAACTTTAATGAGAAAATTTAGGTCTGAATCCAGCTCAACCCACTCAATTCCAATTCGGCACATTTCTATGACACTTGTTAGGAAATTTTCACGATTTTGCGACTTGCTAGGACAATGTTAGGTATATTAGACACTTCTAGTATAATCTGCACACTGAAATTGAAAATTTTAAATGAAGTCTTTCAAGATTATATGATACTAATATACAATAACAAAACGTTGTTTATGAAATTATATAGCATTCATTACAACTGTTGAATAATGTGTATTTTTTCAATTTTAGACGTTCTTTTCCAATGACTCAGTCCAACCCTAGCCCAGCGCAAGTTAACAGAAGAAAAGTCAGTACTGAGGATTATTCCCTAGTAAAGGAAGTGATCCAAATTCAATACGTTAACAATTGAAAATCGAACCGTAAACAACACTGTCTGTGTTGCTACAAAATACTTTAGCTACGTTTTGTATCTTGCCATAGGGTATTTTTATACCCACACCTGCCTGTAAGAGGTGCATTTGCATCCATATCCGAGAAGGCCACCCGAATACCCGTAAACTCAATTTCAACAATTAATGAATAAATAACAAAATACAAATTTATGCAAAACCAGTGTCTTTGTCGTTGGTTATCGAACAGAATTGTTCGTTTTGGTAGAAGCTAAAATAATAATTGATATTTAGGTAACCTATTTTATACTCAATCACGGTTTCAGGAGGTACGGTCGTCCCCTTCGCAAACTATCTAAGCATAATATGTGATTATTTCAATAAAAAATAATTTTTTAGTGTTTTTCATATTATAGAAACCATTTTTTGAAGAATTTTATGCTTTGCCATCAATAAACAATGTCTTTAAAAACGAGCATTCATGTGTATAAATATAAACCTTAAAGGTTTGTGAACCTCATAAATCATTGCCATTTCTGTCAAATATGATTATATTTTGAATAAATTGTAAATATATAATCGTTTTATAATATAAAATTAAAATTTTAAGCCCATTTCCCCATTCAAAATCTTCTAGGGCCGCGCCTGTTGGAATTAAACATTTATTTATTAGTAACATTATGTAGTAAAACGAAAACATAAATACACATGTAGAAATTTCATTCCATTTTTTGTAATTAAGGAAAGCCTATGTGAATTGAAAAAATACCTAAGCCCTAATGATTGCTACATCTCGAAAACACTTTAAAATTTGTCTGAAACAAAAATAACTCCAGTATAACGATAATAAAATCTTTCAGGGCTTCTTTAATCATTGAAGGACAAACTTGTTACTAAGGTTCCCATAAGAAATTGTTAATTTCTTGACATTGTCTTTTTGCATAATGCTAATGTTTTCCTAGTTTTATTCTCTATCCGTACCCACTCCACCATTAAAATTGGTACCAATAGTGAGCACTACCCAAAGGTAGCGAGGGGAAAAGCCGCTCAGCNTAATTGTTCCTAGGTTCAATAGGAAACGCTTCCTTACTTTTAGAAATTTCTTTGCATCTTAGCCCTTAATAACTTTAATGAGAAAATTTAGGTCTGAATCCAGCTCAACCCACTCAATTCCAATTCGGCACATTTCTATGACACTTGTTAGGAAATTTTCACGATTTTGCGACTTGCTAGGACAATGTTAGGTATATTAGACACTTCTAGTATAATCTGCACACTGAAATTGAAAATTTTAAATGAAGTCTTTCAAGATTATATGATACTAATATACAATAACAAAACGTTGTTTATGAAATTATATAGCATTCATTACAACTGTTGAATAATGTGTATTTTTTCAATTTTAGACGTTCTTTTCCAATGACTCAGTCCAACCCTAGCCCAGCGCAAGTTAACAGAAGAAAAGTCAGTACTGAGGATTATTCCCTAGTAAAGGAAGTGATCCAAATTCAATACGTTAACAATTGAAAATCGAACCGTAAACAACACTGTCTGTGTTGCTACAAAATACTTTAGCTACGTTTTGTATCTTGCCATAGGGTATTTTTATACCCACACCTGCCTGTAAGAGGTGCATTTGCATCCATATCCGAGAAGGCCACCCGAATACCCGTAAACTCAATTTCAACAATTAATGAATAAATAACAAAATACAAATTTATGCAAAACCAGTGTCTTTGTCGTTGGTCATCGAACAGAATTGTTCGTTTTGGTAGAAGCTAAAATAATAATTGATATTTAGGTAACCTATTTTATACTCAATCACGGTTTCAGGAGGTACGGTCGTCCCCTTCGCAAACTATCTAAGCATAATATGTGATTATTTCAATAAAAAATAATTTTTTAGTGTTTTTCATATTATAGAAACCATTTTTTGAAGAATTTTATGCTTTGCCATCAATAAACAATGTCTTTAAAAACGAGCATTCATGTGTATAAATATAAACCTTAAAGGTTTGTGAACCTCATAAATCATTGCCATTTCTGTCAAATATGATTATATTTTGAATAAATTGTAAATATATAATCGTTTTATAATATAAAATTAAAATTTTAAGCCCATTTCCCCATTCAAAATCTTCTAGGGCCGCGCCTGTTGGAATTAAACATTTATTTATTAGTAACATTATGTAGTAAAACGAAAACATAAATACACATGTAGAAATTTCATTCCATTTTTTGTAATTAAGGAAAGCCTATGTGAATTGAAAAAATACCTAAGCCCTAATGATTGCTACATCTCGAAAACACTTTAAAATTTGTCTGAAACAAAAATAACTCCAGTATAACGATAATAAAATCTTTCAGGGCTTCTTTAATCATTGAAGGACAAACTTGTTACTAAGGTTCCCATAAGAAATTGTTAATTTCTTGACATTGTCTTTTTGCATAATGCTAATGTTTTCCTAGTTTTATTCTCTATCCGTACCCACTCCACCATTAAAATTGGTACCAATAGTGAGCACTACCCAAAGGTAGCGAGGGGAAAAGCCGCTCAGCCCATGTCGAGCCCCCCTTGGCTACACCCTTGTCTGGAAGGAGAATATTATCACCCCAAATTCTGTAGTTAGCTCATAGTGCAATGCTTCTCTAAAAATAGACTACAATCTTTATAAAATCTCTTGAGTAATTGACATGAAATGAATCAATTTAGAACTTCTTTATAACATGTAGTCAGATTCCATTAAAGGAAGTCCGGAAAAATAATTTTTTCTATAGCTTATGCCAAACAAAAATTTTTTTAGATGTCTCAGTAAAATGCATGGGGCCTATAAAGTCCCAATGGTAGCGAAATCTATCAAATATTTCCTTTAAAAAATTGCAGCCCCACAATGCAAATTTCTTCGCCATACAGAAATATCTCGTGACGGTAGAAAAATGGAGGCTAATTTAGGGGTAATCGCTAAAAATATTGTTTTTCGATGCATTCTCGAAAGAAATATGGGTGAATAAAATGCAAATTGCCCCAAAATCTAACAAACATTTCCTTTGAAGAAAAGCAGCACTGCAATGCACATTGCTTCGTCATTCAGAAAGATTTCGTGACGGTAGAAAAATGCATTCCAATTTTGAGCAATCGCTAAAATATTTTTTATGCCATGTATTAAGATAGCACGCGAAATCAATTTTCGTACGCCATCGCGCGACAGAAATCTTTCGAAGCAAGAAAATATTTCGTGTATCGGTGTATGGGTATTGGCAACAAAATGTGTACATGAAATTACCCTACTATATCAGATTGAGAAACTAATGAACTGATGAAGAAATTGGTTGGTTTTTTTTATTATGAACTATTCTCGCATTCTGCAACCAATGCTAAGGTATATCCGTTTTGTGAAAACAAGAAATTTCAAACTACCTACAACTTAACATAGGGAGAAAAAGTTGATAATCAGGTTTGGCCATATTTTTAATAGTTTGGACTTATTTTTCATAAAACTTCGTGATTAGGCAAAGAAAAGATAGAAATTGTCATCAGTATATTAATGTTTACATGTATAGGTATCCATAACGCAGGTGTGATGTTCGAGATTTGTCTGAATCTATGCCTATTTGAAACAATGTGAATATTAGTTATTGCTTTTTTGTTTGATTTTCAATTTTATTGTTTTTTATAGAATGATTTGGAGGCTTACCAACTAGTAGTAAAATTATATCATGATCGATTTTGAAAATTGATTTACAGTGTACATACGTAATAATTCATCACAATGTAATTTGAAATATTTTGTGATGTTTCATTAAGCGTAATCCTATCGTTACATTCTTTGCGTTCATATTTTCAGATATTTTCATTCAGGTCTATTAAAAACTTTGGAAATATTTGGATATGGATACAAATATAAATAAATGTGCTGCCCTGTTATGGCAAAGATTTGTGCCAAATCATTTTCGATAAAACCATCTGATTTTTCAAATTCTCCCTAAGTCGATAAGTGAGGCTAAGCCCTATATAAACAAATACTGACATTCAGAGAGAGCATTGCTCAACAATCAGTGCTTAATGGATCTACAATGGGGCGGGGTTTTGGAAATTAATGAAAAAAAAATAATTGTCTATCTTGTTGTGTTTTCAGATTATTAGATATCTCGATTAGCTTGCGTATTATAAGCGTTAAAATTTTTTAATGAAGCAATTAAAGATTGTAAAAATGCTTAGATTAATATTGGTTAAACAAGAATCTGACAGAATGCAAGAATATCATTGAAAAGAATAGCATTTCAATACTTGCATATATATATATATATATATATATATATATATATATATATATATATAT
>CABFPE010000035.1:1755691-1776646 GCA_900660155.1 Hofstenia miamia | reverse complement strand
TATATATATATATATATATATATATATATATCATAGCAAACGTTCAATGCATTTCCATTACTGATCAAGAGGTACAGCAATCTCGTAGGCAATTAGAGTACAGATTGCTTCAACTCGTCTCAGTCCAAAACACCAATGCCGTCTTTGTTGCCGAAATATGCCCTGTCTTTTGCACCACAAAGAAACTGAAAAGTGAAGCGGAGCGTCATCCTATCTCAAGAATATAAGTTTTAAAAGACCATTTCTTCTCAAATGAGATCGTATCATCGATGCAAAGCTTTCACTCTTTGTTATTCCCAGAAAAATGTACTTCTCTAAGTGATGGCTAACAGTGAATCCATATCAGCCACAAACGTTAGGAACATGCATATCATGTTCGTAACATGGGTTCTGGTTTTCTGAACCCCAAATGATTGAATTATTACCTATCATTTCGAAGTAGGACTCGTCTGTTCACAAAATTTCCTCAAAATCGAGATATTGTGGTACAGCATTAATTGTGTGAAGTTATACATTTGTCTTTTCCAATTAGTACGATGCGCATTAGTAAATCCATTATGAATTCCAAAAAGGCATTACACAGGTTAAATAATATTACTTTCATTATTTTAACATTAGAAATAAATATCAGCAGAAAAAGTATATACAAGCATACATTATACTTTAGTAACACCAATGACCAAACTAATTTTAATTGATCACAGACACAAATTTTGTTATCTGACGCTTGGAAGTAAGCACGGTTTTGATCAGCAGATATCTCAAAATATCAACCTTTACAATACCCTAGTGTTATTTCAGTTGTCCGACCAACTTTAACTTGTCTTTATATGCAATGGGTTTCATGGCAGACTCCTTGGACTTCAAAGTAGTACAACCAATTTTGATGGGTTTGATGTTTGGAGGATTTCCTGGCCCATGGACCTAGAATCGCATACCCCTTTTGCTCAAACCCATAATTATCACGCTCGCCAGTGCACTATCTTTACAACAAAAATCATGCAGGTTCTCTAAGTATATGTTCCAGTTACTTATAGTCCACCAACGCACGATTTGTTTGTAATATTTTTGTTCAAGGAAATTACCATAGTAAAATTTATAGAGTAGTTTTTATTCATTTCTTGAAGATCTATGAAGATTAAATGAGTGATTTTACTTGTAATAACAAATTTATGCTATGCTCGTTCAATGTATGCTGTATAAAAATGAATAAAAACAGGAAAAATAACTTTTTATTTCTCATATTTATTTAAAGAATTATCAATGCAGACGAATCCTTCTCAATTTTAAAATAAATTAATTAATGTGATGTTTCCCATCACTAAGTGTCAAATCTAGTTAACCAACTTTAATGTAGTAGATATGTTTTCAAATTGGAACATCCAAAATATTCCAAACACAAGAATATTCCTAATAGGTTTATACTTTATCTACAAAAATGGAAATTGTTAGAATTTTATTGAGAATGTCAATGAAATTGTATTTCATAGTTATTCTACTTTGCTAAACAGCCTTACTAAAATATATGTTGCTTGCTGTAATTTGTATATATATATATATATATATATATATATATATATATAATAAAAAACTATATTTAATAAAGATTAATAAATTATTTAAATATAATGTGCATTACATTTTTAGGAAGATGTTATAATATTGCATGATAGTAAATTCAAGATAAAAACCAGCTGCATATTCTATCTGGAATATATTACTCTTGATACATTGCCTAAGAATACCTTTTATATTTTCTTGAATAGCTTATTCGATTGACGTAATTCAATATCACTAGTAATAACTTTATAATTTGCTAAAGCTTTAATTAAATTGTATTATTTAGAAAATTGGAATGTTCTTTGAAATCGTTTAATTTGAAATAGTATTTTTCAATTAAAGCTGGTATTGATGACACTCTTATTGTAACTAATATACTAAAAGCAGAGATGTAAGAGGACTGAATTCTTTAGGCCCTAAATAGCCTGGCCCATTTACATATCTGATTCAAAGCTGTTAGAGTAATATTTTTCGTTAGCAATTTACTAAACATTATTAATCGTTAATTTGAAATTGAAGAGCGATAAGAAATATGTTATTATTGGTTACATTCTTGTAAATAACTTTCTTATTTTGTAGAATCAAATTAGGCATTTTAATGAAATTTTTCAAGCAATAAGAATTGACTACGTGAAAGCCACCAACATTGCAATGCGTAAGTTATGATAGACAATATGCAACTCCTAAATAACCTTATCTTCATATAGGATGGTTTCTACCAAGAACCATTTCTTTGCTTATAAAATAAAGTTATTGCAGATTCAACATCAGCTTTCTAATTTAGATTGTATGATATAATATATTCAAGCCAATATCTAAAACATACCAGCAAATAATATTGGAGAATCTTTCAAATAAAATTGAAAAATATAAACCTTTCTGAATTTATGCACGATTTTCTTGAAACTGAATTATTTAGATTAATTTGAAATTGACATAGATTAATTTTAGATATGGAGTATAAGTTTGATGATGAAAACTTTAAAAGGTTTACGAATAATTCATATAATGCACTGTTGCTTCGTTTTAGATATTCTAGTTTTAATAAGGGTTGAATACATTTTCAGTAGTTTAGTTTAGTAGAGATGTAGATGCACCTGGATACTCAATGGGTTGGAAGTTGTTGTCTGGGATTCAATAAATGTAAACTATATTTTCAGACTTATATAGGTTTTCATGTAACATGTGTGTTTAGTGTTAAGCTCTTAGCGAACTTGAGCTCGGTAGCTCGAAATCTTTGTCAATCCTTTAGCTTTGTCGACCTGGTCGAATCCTGAGAATACAGGCACATTTACATCTTTGAGTCTTAATTCATGTTTGAGATTTTTACCTGCTTTTCTTCAAGCTTCTTTAAATTGTAATAGAAAAATATCTTTCGAGCTAGGGCAGAGGTATTGCAAAAATAGTTCGAACTTTAAAAAATCCGCATTAACTGCTCGCAAATCAACTCAAATGCAGTAAATGCTATAGAAATATAAACATTGTTCTTATAAAATAAAATTAATATTCTTAAGCTTTAAAATTTTGTACATTATATTTTTGTTTTAAGATTCCATTTAGATTTTTCAATTGCAGTTTGAAAATGTTTTTATTATACATTTTTAACTTACCCAAAATTGATCTAGAAAACCGCACATTTCTTTGGCATAGATCAGAGTTGTAACCGGGCCGTGATTTCAAGACTGGATCCGGCCTTGGCCCTTTCAACCCATAAACCAAGCCCAGCCCGGCCCGTTGCAATTGGTAATATTCAGGCCCAGGCCCGGCTCGGGCCCGTCATATTTTAACCATTATAAGATTTTTGTAAATAATGAAATTAGGCATATAATTGAAAATACTTAAATAACTCGGAACAACTCCGATGGAATTGAGATTCTAGTTCAATGGTTGGTTCAAACCAATTCAAAGCTGCCCATATGCTCAAACGTGTTAATGAAGATAAGATAGTCCTTGATAACACACATGTACTTCTCCTGAAGTTGAAAGTGCTCTACATTAATTTGATTCTGCCCAACGTGATTATTTGAATTACTTGTTGGCCCAGTATTATCTGAAACTGCTTGGAAACAAGCTGGGCTTCAAACTTCATTATCTGGCATAGGCATTCGTCATATTTCAGAGCTTCACAAATCAGCGTATACTGGGTTATTATTTGCTTCAGCCAAGTTAATGGGGGATCTTACTGGTATTGATCTACTCAATCTCCCTGAGAACAATTTCCTTATTGATATGTCCAAAGAACTTCAAACTTCTTCTCCAACTCAAAAACCTTGCTTCTTCGCTTTTCGTGAGAAAGCACGACTTCAGTTCCTTTCATTGCCATATGCCGGTTCTTGGTTAACAGTTGCACCAATAAAGAAACTTTGCCTACACCTTCGACCAGAAGAATTTCGCGTTGCTTCCCGTTATCGTTTAGGATTACAGTTATTTGCAACTGAACGCAAATGCCAATTTTGTTCTTCTGGTATTCAGGATATATGGGATGATCACGCAGTCTCTTACAAGGGTAATGGCGATAGGATTAGTAGACATGATCGTTTACGTGACCGCATATATTCTATTTGTAGTTCTGCTGCCCTAGATGTTACTGTAACCTCTTCTTTGCAACCATCAGATTTACGTCATGTATCTTCAGAGGCAGGTTACAGTATAAGCCAAGCAGAAGACAGGAAATATCAGACTCATGCAATTTCATGTGAAAAAGAAGGGATTCTGTTTGTCCCTCTAGCAGCTGAAGTCTTGGGAGGATGTTCAAATACTACAATTAAAACAATGTCACACATTTCAAAACTTGAACAATGTCGAAGTGCCACTTATACTGGTTTTTCTAACTCGCTGGTTCATCTTATGCAAAACTTGTCAATTACTCTTATAAAAGGCTCTTGCAACATGATGTTCTCAAGATCCGATTTCTACATTTTTGAAGAATAGCTTCTGCAAGATTTTGAGTTACCAATGGCTTCAGGCAAAACCCAAGAAGGTTGTTCCTACGTCAGAAAACTCAAGGTACAAAGCACAATATACCGTCAATATTAATCACGCCAAAAGCCGATGTTTTTAGCTTAATGTCTCTTCCACATCTCACTGTAGAAAATTATTTCTACAAAGGGTATTCATCTATACCTAATAGTTCAATACGTAGGGAATTTTATCCTGTTAGTGTTTTAAGACCTGTGAATTTGTAAAAATGCCATTTTTTATATTAATGTTAATATATTTTCACTTATTGTAAAGTATAATAGTAATTTGTTGGCTTGGAACAATGAAACAATTTCATATTCTCTAAAATGAAAGCATTTTTGCATCAACTACACTTTTTAACAATATAGTTAACTCGTGATGGCATCAAAAGCGTTCGGCTTCAAATTAGGATGCGTACACTGCTGGAAAAGGATTTTAATGGAGATTGTTTAATTGTTAATAGTGGTATTGCAATATTAATAATAAATATGTTTATTGTACATCATATAAAAATGGTACAAACTTATGCAGCATTATCTTTGCAAACATGCAAATAAAACATAAAACACAGTGTATTGTTTAAGTAATTTAAAGTTTACGCTGGTACACCTAAAGTATAAATGAAATTGATTGGTACTTGCTATTACTAAGACCATTTCTGAGTTAATTGTAATTATTGTCGCCGTTGAATTACTTTTTGATGTATAATAAGACAATTGAACATAATAGTTGATATAATATTTTAATATAAGAGAATGTATATTCATTAATAACATTCAGAACAATTCTAGGCTCGTTGTTTAGAAATTTCAGGCCATGGCCCACTTCATTCAAAATTTTACGGCCCAAGACCTGTGTCAGATGTAGAATGGGCCGGTTTGTGCCTAAATTTTCAGCCCATATTCATTGCTTGTAGTTGGACATATTTTTGTTTATTTCCTTTGCAGTTTGAACTTCACCAAATCAGCAAAAATGATAATTTTATTGAAAACATTGAAATAGGGCAAAAATATTTTCACAAATTTTCCTATTTATCTGTATTTTTGGATTGCAGATTTCAAAATTTTACGAAATTCCTTTCATATTCTTTTCTTTCCTAAAATATTTTAGAAGAAAAGCTACTGTGAAGGTTATAAGAAATTCCATTGTCCAAAAATCCAATGCATTTAAGTGCAATAAAAATTGTATTCTGCTAATTAATAGGATTTGCTGTAAGATAGAATGTTTCTCAAGCCCTTCCCTTATATATAATATAAAATTTTAATGGTATTTATGTATCCGTTATGTTCGTATAAATGCTTAATACTAATATAAACAAGATTAGCTTCATTATAAGTATGGTATAATTTATAACTTTGTGTTGTGTTGTGAATGTTGTCTGATACAAGAACTATTTTCTGTTGAGTCTTGTTGGCTTTATGTGAGAAAACTTCGACAGCGACAAGACTGTAAGTCCAGGTAGCTATTTTCAGGCTCAGAGCCAGCTCACCAATCACATTAAATTTTACGACGCATTTTTGGTTCATCTAAAATCACTAAATGGACCAACGAAAATCAATCAAAGTTACCAAATTGGCATAATTTAACTCTTCAAACAACTTTTTGACATTCCAAAACATTGTTCCACTGTTATATCTAGGAAATTATATTTTTAAGCTCTGTCTAATTTTCTTTTTTTAAATAATTCAATTGTTTGAAAAAGTAGGTACTTAAATTTTCTCCTCGTCTAGGTAAAAAGTTGGCCTAGCTCGGCATGATGCGCTTTAAATACAGCATTGGACGGTTGTCACAAAATATTTTTCTTCATGACAGAACAAACGCATTTCTCTAGTAAATAATAGTGTAAAGGCCAAGTAGAAGTACATTGTTCTAAATAACAACTAAAGTGCTAATGAAAAATATATGTACCCTCACTGCAAATGGAAGAATTTCCATACTGTTTACCAGCTAAAACTTTCCAAAATATATTTTTTATAGCTGTATTTAATATTTGTTTTAATCTTCGTTTTTGGCATAATTGTCTAAAAAATTTAAATTTTTAATGAAAATTTGCTATATATTTTGTACCGAGTTTACTATATCAAAGCATGCTATTACATTCCCATGTGACATCATCAAATGTTTAAAATATGGCTAACTTGTTTTGCTTGTCAAGGTATAATATGCAAGTAAAATAATCCACCCTGAAATTGATCATAGTTCTAATAGAAGTTTAAAAAAGTATCTATTGCAATTTTAGTGCATTTTTATTTATAGGGTCTCTGGAAACCCAGTTTCAACCACTATAAATTATCATTTTAATATTTCTTTATTATTATTTTTTGTCATACTAAAAACACCAATTTGAAAACAGGATTTCAAAAACTGTCATGCTTTTTCTTTAAAACTACAAAAAAATATACTGAAGCTTTGAGCATTGCATTAAGCACATGAAATATTAATAATATTTAGGTCTACACATGGCAACGATCTGTAGAAGAGAATATCCATATATTCCTCGTACTATACTTTGGATTTTAGTAGAAATGGCCATTGTTAGTGCAGATATTCAAGAAGTAATTGGATCAGCAATAGCCATAAATCTTCTAACGTACAATTTGTAAGTAATTTTTACATGTTCCAATGCTGGTTAAATTTTTGGGCTAGTATTTTATCTTAGGAAAATTTTTTGCAGTTAAATATGCTTAGAGCAGTAATAATAGTTAGTGCTGTTAATCAATGTACACTTGTCCCAGTTGACAACATTGAAGGCTGATCAGTAATTGTTCATTGCTTACTGTTAGAAATTTCTTAAGGTAAGCTTGAAGTGAAACAGGGACTTTCATGTTACCATCCTGATACAATTTCTGTAAGCAACTGTGACAAGTCTAAATGCCAAGAGACTCATTAATCAAAAATATTATGATTTCGTATTCTTCATATGGTTTTTATCATTATGCTCTTCCAAAAAATGAATCTAACCCCATTAACACATAATGATTTATCGACACTTAACGCCAAATATTTTAGAAAAGGAGAAATACTGTAGTCTCTCTGGACTTTTCTCTAATCAGTTAACCCTTATCAGATATTTTACTGAAAACTGTTGTCATTAAGAATGCTTAATCATTACATTGAAGCAATAAGTAGTGTGAATATTGTATTTCATGGTTATATAACCATGTTACTCATAGACATGATATAAATGCCCATGAAATACAATAATCATAATACAACTTATCACTTTAAGATGATGATTGAAACATTTTTGACTGACTACAATTTGTGATCAAATAATCTTTTATGAAATAACATTCCGCCTACTAGAATATATTTCTGTGCAATTAGGAATCAGATTTTTTAATAATTAAAACGCAATTTTGAAATTAATCTTGAACTAATTTTTTTTGGAATCTAAAAGTACAAAACTTGTCTTAGCACAGTTTTTACAGCATCATTTCATTTTTATCTAAAGTTGCATATTACATGTAATACATTGTTTTCACACTTTTTATAATTTAAACAATTATTATTATTTAGTGTACCGATTTGGCTTGGCGTAATATTGACTGGTCTTGATACATTTACGTTTTTACTTTTAGAATCATATGGTAGGTTTCTGTAAATCTTCATTTTACGTACAATATTAATACTTTATTTAGGCTTGCGAAAGCTTGAAGCTCTCTTTGGGGCGTTTGTTACTATAATGGTTATTACATTTTGGTACATGGTAATTTTTCTCTTTTATATTTATATCAAAATTCTAAAAAATGTTTTAAACGAAAACCAATCAAATGCTTTGGAATTTTTCAGAAAGCTAGTCCAAAGTCGGGCTTTTCTTTTTTACATTTAACCTACCACATTTTTTTCCAATTAAACTGTTTTTCCTACTTTCAGTGGTGATGTTTTTTTCTCCTGGTCTATCAAGTCCCCCTGTGGACAGATAATGACAATTCCTGTAATTATGATTGCTTTATTCCGCTGAATTCGTCTCCTTGGTTTACAGAGCAGTTAATCAGTTATATTATATTATATACTTAAATTTAGAATATTTCTGTCTATTTATTTGATGTTTGAGATTGTTTTGATGTTCTGAAACATATTTTATACAGATTAGTAAAATATGTTGAAATAGTATAATAAAAAAAATTCTAATAATGCATGTCTAAATCATAATGAATTATGATTCAAAGTAGATGATTATAAAAAATCAGTCGATGTGTTATGATGCAGTACTTTGTTCAAAATTAAAATGATGGATTTAAAGAACTGATTTCATTGAAACAAGTTGCTCGTATTTTCCGTTGTAAAATCGATAACCTCATTATCAAAGACGTCAAAAGCGAGAATGCAAACGAAAGTTTCAAATGTATTCTTTTAATAAAACAAATCTTTGTTTATCCGATTTTCTCTTTCATTTTCCACAAGTTCTTTCTGTAAAATAAAATGCTTTTATGCTCTATTTATTGGGATCAAGCTGTAAATATATGAAACACACCCTTCTGAGAGACAACTGAATATGAAAGATATGGAAGAAAATTCGTCACAAATTTTCAATAAGTTTTAAGAGTAAAAGAATATAAGAAATTTTATTGAAAGCTTTTTTGGAGGTCAAGATAATGACTAAGGAGAAGTACATTATTTTCAAAATGAGAATTAACACAATCAAGAAATCGTGGATACGGAAGAACTATGAATTAATATTGAGGGAAATCAGTTGATATTGTCCAATGTCGACATAATATGTTGGTGGCGAATGATGGAGACCATATTGAATATTAAATAAAAGTCCGTACGATATGCTTCCTTCTCAAAATAATTGTTGAAATTACTTCTTAAGTTTAAATCATTTTAAAATAAGTACCTACTTTTGAGTCACCCTATATATATATATAGGGTTCATTGACTTTAGAAATGTGGAGAAGTAAGCTGTGTAACGTTAATTTCACACTGCAGAATGTAAACATTCATTTTTAATCATAAATAATAATGACCTGTTAACATAAAACTCCTTTTTAACTTTGCAAATTTCTTTATTTGACGAAATATACAGTATATACATATTTATGCACCTATGCGAACGTCTATTTCACAAATATAAAGCAAATTTTATATATTTATTCAAATGTAAAGTGGATCCGCCTCATAGTAACACAAGAAGTTATAGTAACTTCATAAGAGTAGATAAAATTAGCATTAAAGATATGGAAGAAAATTCGTCACAAATTTTCAATAAGTCTTATGAGTAAAAGAATATAAGAAATTTTATTGGAAGCTTTTTTGGAGGTCAAGATAATGACTAAGGAGAAGTACATTATTTTCAAAATGAGAATTAACACAATCAAGAAATCGTGGATACGGAAGAACTATGAATTAATATTGAGATTTAGATATCAAATTACGAATGATTCGACAGATAACCTTAAATATAGTTCCTTCAAATGCAAATGATATGTAAGAATTGAAATATTAAGATACGATCATCATTGATGTATAGGAAAATTTTTGCAATTTTCCAGAATCTGGGAAACTACTAGTTAAAATGAAAGGAAAATAGGAAAATATGATGCTTTTAGAAGAAGAAGAAGAGGCCAACTGATCAGAAGGAATCGCGAGTTCGCAGAGAAGGACGAAAGCAGTTTAGAGATTGCGTGCGGGTAGAACACCTTTAGAATATTTGACAAAAAAAATTTTTAATTTGAAAAATGACAAATGCAGATAAAGATATCGGGAGATATAACCGAACAGAATCACTCACTAATAATTTTAGAAATGGTTTCTGCTGATGAAATAACTTTTCTGATAATCGCATGGATTGCAGATATATTTTGGGAAATTGAATGGATCAAATCAAAAAGAGCTAAAAAAAATGAAGGTTAATCCAGTTTGATTGAATTAGATAATTCAGACGATATTAGTGAGATGTGTTTCTATGAATATGTCTTTGCAGAGGAATGAATAGGAAATCATTTAGGAAAGGCAGAATGGTAGAAGTAAATAAAAATATAACTTTGACGATGACGTCTTTACGTGGAGTATGTGAAAGGTAACAGTGGGTAATAATGTTATAGGTGCTCTAAGAAATGGTAAATGACTATTGGTAGGTTCTCTAAATGATCTTAGATATTTATATATATATATTTATATTTGTGTTTGCATTAATTACATTGAACATATACCATGTCCATTATCTACATGACAAATTATGTTCTACTTTGTAGTGCTTTGCTGCATCTCCGAACATTCTTTTGATGTTGAAGGGGACTATCGTTCCTTGGTGCTCAAATTGTCATTCTTCGGATGCTGTTCAAGGCCTTGGAATAATTGGTTCAGTCATTATGCCACATAATCTGTATTTGCATTCCGCCCTAGTTCTGGTAAGACTTAATTGTTACTATTCAAATTATTTTCAATTGTCATTTAGANTTCTCCCAACTAAATCAAGTTCCCGCGAAAGACCCATACCCATCAGGGAGACGTCGCAGCTCCAGTCTAATCTCCTACTATCGATTTTGCAGAACATTTGTCACTTCCGCGCACACATTTGGGAGCCGCTCTCCAGAGCAATTATATCGATTTCTGTACATCTCTCTGACGTGCATTTTGTGCCCTATGCGATTTTTATTAAATCTTGTTGATTTGTTCGACGCTTGAAAGCCCTTGCAATTATAGTTAAGACTATGAACACCGAAAGATACCTCACTTTGCTGAGAGATGAATTGTTTTCAATTGTTAATGCTTGGGCAATATTGCAAAATAGAGCTCCTCCACACGTTTTACTTATTGTTCGTGAATGTTTGAATCCCCAACTTCCTGTAAAATGGATGGGTTGTTGTGGATCACACGAATATCCTGCCAGAAATCCTGGCATAACATCCTGTGACTTGTCTTTGTGGTGGTTGAAGGAACAAATCCACTCAATCAAACCAAGAAATTTGGAAAAACTTCAAAGGAGAAAACCATGAAGTAATGGGTTCGTCGTAAAAGAGTTTCTTGTGAAATCAGTTGATATTGTCCAATGTCGACATAATATGTTGGTGGCGAATGATGGAGACCATATTGAATATTAAATAAAAGTCCGTACGATATGCTTCCTTCTCAAAATAATTGTTGAAATTACTTCTTAAGTTTAAATCATTTTAAAATAAGTACCTACTTTTGAGTCACCCTATATATATATATAGGGTTCATTGACTTTAGAAATGTGGAGAAGTAAGCTGTGTAACGTTAATTTCACACTGCAGAATGTAAACATTCATTTTTAATCATAAATAATAATGACCTGTTAACATAAAACTCCTTTTTAACTTTGCAAATTTCTTTATTTGACGAAATATACAGTATATACATATTTATGCACCTATGCGAACGTCTATTTCACAAATATAAAGCAAATTTTATATATTTATTCAAATGTAAAGTGGATCCGCCTCATAGTAACACAAGAAGTTATAGTAACTTCATAAGAGTANCACAATGAAAAATTTCTGTAATTATTATTGCTTTATTCCGCTGAATTCGTTTCCTTGGTTTACAGAGCGGTTAATCAGTTATATTATGTTATATACTTAAATTTAGAATATTTCTGTCTATTCATTTGAAGTTTGAGATAGTTTTGATGCTCTGAAACATATTTTATACAGATTAGTAAAATATGTTGAAATACTATAATAACAAAAATTCTAATAATGCATGTCTAAGTCATAATGAATTATGATTCAAAGTAGATGATGATAAAAAATCAGTAGTCGATATGTTATGATGCGGTACTTTGTTCAAAATTAAAATGATGGATTTAAAGAACTGATTTCATTGAAACAAGTTGCTCGTATTTTCCGTTGTAAAATCGATAACCTCATTATCAAAGACGTCAAAAGCGAGAATGCAAACGAAAGTTTCAAATGTATTCTTTTAATAAAACAAATCTTTGTTTATCCGATTTTCTCTTTCATTTTCCACAAGTTCTTTCTGTAAAATAAAATGCTTTTATGCTCTATTTATTGGGATCAAGCTGTAAATATATGAAACACACCCTTCTGAGAGACAACTGAATATGAAAGATATGGAAGAAAATTCGTCACAAATTTTCAATAAGTCTTATGAGTAAAAGAATATAAGAAATTTTATTGAAAGCTTTTTTGGAGGTCAAGATAATGACTAAGGAGAAGTACATTATTTTCAAAATGAGAATTAACACAATCAAGAAATCGTGGATACGGAAGAACTATGAATTAATATTGAGATTTAGATATCAAATTACGAATGATTCGACAGATAACCTTAAATATAGTTCCTTCAAATGCAAATGATATGTAAGAATTGAAATATTAAGATACGATCATCATTGATGTATAGGAAAATTTTTGCAATTTTCCAGAATCTGGAAAACTAGTAGTTAAAATGAAAGGAGAATAGGAAAATATGATGCTTTTAGAAGAAGAAGAAGAGGCCAACTGATCAGAAGGAATAGCGAGTTCGCAGAGAAGGACGAAAGCAGTTTAGAGATTGCGTGCGGGTAGAAGACCTTTAGAATATTTGACAACAAAAATTTTTAATTTGAAAAATGACAAATGCAGATAAAGATATCGGGAGATATAACCGAACAGAATCACTCACTAATAATTTTAGAAATGGTTTCTGCTGATGAAATAACTTTTCTGATAATCACATGGATTGCAGATATATTTTGGGAAATTGAATGGATCAAATCAAAAAGAGCTAAAAAAAATGAAGGTTAATCCAGTTTGATTGAATTAGATAATTCAGACGATATTAGTGAGATGTGTTTCTATGAATATGTCTTTGCAGAGGAATGAATAGGAAATCATTTAGGAAAGGCAGAATGGTAGAAGTAAATAAAAATATAACTTTGACGATGACGTCTTTACGTGGAGAATGTGAAAGGTAACAATGGGTAATAATATTATAGGTGCTCTAAGAAATGGTAAATGACTATTGGTAGGTTCTCTAAATGATCTTAGATATATATATATATATATATATATTTGTGTTTGCATTAATTACATTGAACATATACCATGTCCATTATCTACATGACAAATTATGTTCTACTTTGTAGTGCTTTGCTGCATCTCCGAACATTCTTTTGATGTTGAAGGGGACTATCGTTCCTTGGTGCTCAAATTGTCATTCTTCGGATGCTGTTCAAGGCCTTGGAATAATTGGTTCAGTCATTATGCCACATAATCTGTATTTGCATTCCGCCCTAGTTCTGGTAAGACTTAATTGTTACTATTCAAATTATTTTCAATTGTCATTTAGAGCCGAAAGGTTGACAGAAATAGAAGAAAAAACGTAAAGGAAGCTAATTTCTACTTTGCTATTGAATCTTGTAAATTTTTGGAATCATTAACATAATAATTACCAGAAAATGTTACATGCATTATAAATGCATGCAGCAACTTAATGATGTGGCACTATATTAAACGTCATAATTTTATCAAATTTTTTAAGTTGGAAATATTAAATTTATGGGAATGGTAACTTTTGGTATTTAATTATATTTAGCAATTGCTCTGTTTATATCCTTCCTCATAAACATTGCCATCGTAGCTGTATTTGCGAATGCAGCAAATGATAAAGATGCGACTCTGCAAAGAGCTGTGAGTACTTACTAGTAGATATTTGTGGAATTGCATTTATAGGATTAACATGGGCATCCGCCTAAAACTTTAATAATTTGTGCCCTAAGTTTTATGCCTCACCTGTTAAATTTTGCGCTTCCTAAGTACATAAATAATAAAATTCTGGGTCCATAAGGATTTCCAGGTTTTATTTATATTTGTTACTTCTTGTTATGTAAATAATATTTTCCATTTTTCTCTATTTCAACTTAGTGATTGCAGAAGTGTTCGATCTTTCTAAGAGTTAATCAGGTTACAAAATCTTTCTTAATGAAATCCCTGTGAATGTATGCAAAACCCAAATAATTTTTTTACAGAGTGACATGGGCGTACCAAGAATATTTTTCACAGGGCGTCTATGGAAAATTGCTATATAAATGTTATCAAATATTTTTCTACCAAAATTGTCAACGCATCTATAATTTACGCACGATTAAGTGCAGCTTTGTGCATAATATTTCAGTTTTTCACATCAACGTTTTTCTCTTCGTTGTTACTGGTACTTTGAAAATGTGAATGCTTAATATCAGAATGTACCTGTTAGCATTTAGGTCTAAACAAAACATTTCTGACAATTAATGAGCACTTCTGTTATTATTCACAGCAAAATGCGTGGTAAAACTATGTCCTTCAAAAAATACGAAAAATTATAATTTCAGAATTCCTAGAAAAAATTCCACAGAAAAAAATTTTCGAATTTTTTCAATTATCAAATCAAACAGTATTCTCAATTATTTCACATTATAAAAGAACCGGTCAAATTGGGCCATTAGCAAAACCAGGTCGCTTTTGCAAACCAACGGGTCGTTTTCAAGCAAATTTAGCCCATCTTTCCAGAGTTTGCCCGCGTTTGACGTGGAAGCAGTTGAAAGTAGATTAGACAGATTGATATTTTGTGCATGAATCCACAATTCACCAAATTTTAAACAAATATGAGCTATATGATCGCTTAAAATTGGAATTACTTAATTAGTTCGAACTATTATGCCCAAGAATGGATTTTGTTATCGATGACTTAACAATAGATGTTTATATTCCCCAAGAAAGTTTGAAATTTTGAAAATGATATTTTGATTTCCACAAAAGTTTTTTTTCACATAACGTTTGGTATAAATTGGTAGTATTTTACAAAAGGACTAAATAATTTGTTGAACGTGACGTTTTCATCGCTGTATATTTAAAAAGGAATTTTATCGATATTTATGAACATTATAAAATGGCATTTTGAAAAGATATTCCTTTTGAGTGGCAATAGTTGATGCAATTTTATATTTTAGAGCAATTAATGTGAACATTTAAAACGAATGTCATATTCGTCGAAGACTGAAAGATGAAAGAGAATATTTAATTAGAGAACAATATAAATTTAAAAGGTTCATTGTTTTTGGCATTCACTGCAAATCATTGTTAGCGTTGACAAGCTAATTATAAATACTGTTTTGTACATCACGATCATTGCATTATTATCTTCTTTATCTTACTTGGCCTTGAATTATTGCTGACAATATTAAAAAAGTTCTCTCAATGAGATTTTCTTAGAAACCAAATATCAAAAATAAATCCCTAACTTTGAGGTAAATAGAAAACTATTGTTGAGTGATCTTTCCTCAATTCTTGATTTTACTTGGTGGGGATTGGAGTGACTCTAAGAACATTGTAAAACGTCTTTGACAAAATCTGCTTTTTGGCTTTTTCAGGCCTGGGTGCGGATAATTTTCAACTCCCAATGTAACTCTGGATTGGATTGCGAGATGAAAACGAAAATTATTTTTGATGACATCATCCTATCTCAAAATTTGTATTTTTTCACATAAATGAATATTGGTTTTAGCAATTGGAAATGATGGAATTAATTATAATTAATTCCTAATTTATCAAATATTATTTTCTTGCTTATTTTACTTAATTTTTTTCACACTAACAATATTAATGTTTTGGCAAAATTGTAAGTCTATTAACCTGTTTGGAAAACAATGCCATATATAAAACGAGTAGTTATTTACATAATTTTATTAGCGGGTCATAAAGTATCACTAAGAAAGTTCCACAACATTTTGAAAAATAATCAAAAGTTTAATAAGGGAAACAAATCCCTACCCAAGTCGAAAATGGTTAAACTGGCCGCAGAACACATGTTCGACTAAAGAAGTAGTTGAAATCACACTGGAAGCCGTACAAAAATGTACTACGATATTTTCTTGTAAATTAATTTTCCTTTATTCTGTCTACTAAACTGGAAATTTATCCAAAATGTATGTAATTGTTATTGATTCTGAGAATTGCTAATAAAAATTATATTTAATTTCATAATGAAATCCGATGTAAAACTTAAAAAATCAGCTGATCTGCTTAACTTTAATTCGCAGTTCATTATTTGTACTTAGTTTCTTCGATATTTTATTTTATTGCTTATTGTAAATAATATGTGACTTACAATGCCAGTTTATATATTGATGGAAAGTTAAATACTCTTAAGTAATAATTTGTTATATTGATTTGATGGGAATCAATTTGATCGTTGAAAACATTGAAATATAATATCTATGAAATTTCTCGATTTTCTGTTATTTAGAGTATCTGGATACGTGAACATTACGGCGAATTTGTAGTAATATTGTGGGGAATTGGTCTTTTAGCGTCTGGACAGTCATCTACAATGACGGTATGTTTAGTGTAGTAAGCAGTAAAACTTTTTTCGGCTGAATCTGGTCGAGTCTTATCCTGTATTGGAATTTTAAGGTATTTCACCTGCAGACTTTAACAACTTTATAACGTTCACAATAATTCAGATGATTGTCTTCTTTCAGTTTATCTGTTAAAAATATTTCTTAAATTTAACGTTTACTACTGAGGCTGTTTCTATCATCCAATTATATTTAGGGTACATATGTTGGTCAATTTGTTATGGAGGTAAGATTTACTTCAAATTTCAGTTTTTGGTAGAAATACTATCGTTTCCCTCATAAAATCACTTATTTGTATACTGAATATTGAAAATTATATCCACTTTAATATTACACTATAATTATCATTTTACACAAAAAATTCTCTGTTATTGGGTAACAAGTAATTGTAGACAATTTCTCAAAGCTTCATTTTTATTGCATTGTATTGCATGATGAATGCAAGTGTGAACTGTATTTAAATAAAAATTCTTCTCATGAAAAATTTCATTGAACATTGATGTTGAAACACTGAAATGTGTACTCGAAAATATCAAATCAAATTTGAACAATTATCTTATCAATTGCATTTTTTCAATGTTGTTAAAAACTAGTTTCACGTTCCTTCATCATCATAATCATAGAACACTAAGAATCAAACCGCTTAAATGTAACAAGAACACATCAATATATATATATATATATATATATATATTGAATAATTTAAACAAATCTAAAAAAAGTTCATAAATTGAGAGTATTTGAAATCCAAATTATAAAAACTTCCACATTTACACAAATAAAGGCTTGAATGCAAATGACAAGGTTTTAAATTCTATAATACTGATTATTTAATAGATCACATCTAAATTCGCCATAACCCAACCTTCAAAATTTTGATTGCGTTTGTAAATGTTAATTTTTGTTAATGTATTTGTTGTTTTATTTGTATAATTTATTTGTTGTTTTATTTGTAGCGTTTATTTCTTGACGTTATTTTAGTTGTAAACAGTATTTTATGTTGTAAAAATCCACTCTAAATATAAATATTTTCCTTCCAGTTTTCTCATAAAAATGATGTACTCATTTCTTAAAATTTAATGTCTCATTTTATACAAAGAGTTAAAAAATCACAAACTTCTCTTCATTATTGTTATTTTATTTTCATTATTTGGCTAATTTCCAGTCTCATTGTTTTCATAATAAATATATACAATGAATTTATGTTATATAAATGTTAATTTTTATTCTTTTTATGAATTAAAACATTAGGGATTTCTTGGGATTTCATGGCCCAAGTGGCGAAGAGTTCTTTTCACCCGGACTATAGCTATTACTCCTACCATTTTTGTGGCTTTGTTTGCCCTACAATCTCTCAATGAACTTTCGGAGCTTTTGAATGTTCTTCAGTCCTGTCTTTTGCCGTTTGCTATCATACCGCTTTTGGTTTTTACTTCAAAACGCAGAATTATGGGTGAANTTTATATATATATATATATATATATATATATATTGAATAATTTAAACAAATCTAAAAAAAGTTCATAAATTGAGAGTATTTGAAATCCAAATTATAAAAACTTCCACATTTACACAAATAAAGGCTTGAATGCAAATGACAAGGTTTTAAATTCTATAATACTGATTATTTAATAGATCACATCTAAATTCGCCATAACCCAACCTTCAAAATTTTGATTGCGTTTCTAAATGTTAATTTTTGTTAATGTATTTGTTGTTTTATTTGTAGCGTTTATTTCTTGACGTTATTTTAGTTGTAAACAGTATTTTATGTTGTAAAAATCCACTCTAAATATAAATATTTTCCTTCCAGTTTTCTCATAAAAATGATGTACTCATTTCTTAAAATTTAATGTCTCATTTTATACAAAGAGTTAAAAAATCACAAACTTCTCTTCATTATTGTTATTTTATTTTCATTATTTGGCTAATTTCCAGTCTCATTGTTTTCATAATAAATATATACAAATGAATTTATGTTAATTTTTATTCTTTTTATGAATTAAAACATTAGGGATTTCTTGGGATTTCATGGCCCAAGTGGCGAAGAGTTCTTTTCACGCGGACTATAGCTATTACTCCAACCATTTTTGTGGCTTTGTTTGCCCTACAATCTCTCAATGAACTTTCGGAGCTTTTGAATGTTCTTCAGTCCTGTCTTTTGCCGTTTGCTATCATACCGCTTTTGGTTTTTACTTCAAAACGCAGAATTATGGGTGAATTTGTTAACAATTGGTAAGTTTCTTTTCTGATAAGTTTTAAATCATTTTGAAATTTACTCATATTTATGTAGCTGAGATTGGGAAACAATTAAATTAGGGAACGCTGAGTCTTGGGAGCATTTTAATTAATTCAGGGTTTCTATATTCAAGGGTATAACTGCTTGCTTACAAATGATAACACTCGATATAATCATAATTAAAGATTAAAATTCAACACCTTGCATATACTTTAATACGTACTATCCAATTTTTTCCCATAAATAAGTAGTTAGTGTTCCCGCCTCTAAGCATATTAATATAATCGCAGTAGAGGTGTGCACTACTAGGGAAAAAACCTATCAGGCCCTAACCTGTGAACATACTTTAACTTTCCTGATTTAGATTAGCATGCATATTTTAATAAATGATGGGTGTCAATACACTGGACTGAAAACTTGTAAATATTGAATTAAAATGAATGTGAATTATCAAATTCCTAAGTTTTTAAATACTTTATGGTTAATAAGAAACATAATGTCACCTTAAGAATAACATGCATAAAATTCAAATGGTATTTTCTAATAAATTACATTCGGATTTTCATAAATTATATCCAAATATTATTCCAGATTAGAAAAAGAAGGATTCATTTCATGCCACTCGCAACCACTAGGTTAAATAATAGTGACATATAAAAATTTAAGTACACATATCTACCAATTACACATAATGAACAGAAAACGCTTCTTCAATTTTGGAGATCGCTAAAGATTTTTTCATACGTGATGAGAGAATAGTAAGTGCACATTTCGATGAGTTCGAAAGTTTTAGGATGGAATACGAAGGTAGCAGTTGATGAACTATATGGTTGACATTTTGCATTTTTTTCTATAGGCGATTGGAGTATTCTACGTTCAGCCAGTGTTTTTAGATTCGCGATGCAAAGTGCTTCGTGAGGGAATAGGTATTTCATAACACGCTTTTGGATGCGCTCAATATCATTGCCTTGAGCCTTGGTAATAGAAAAATGCCAAAGTGGAACACAATACTTGAAGACAGATCTAACAATACTTACATAAACTGTTATGATGTCTTTAGCTGGCATTCCACTAAGTTAACGTGTGGAAAAATATTGTAGTGGTTTATCCTGTGCTTAAATATCAACCTGATTATCGTGTCTTGATTATTTCATGCGGATGTCTTGTTTTAAGTGACAGTAGATCAAGAATTGAAGCTGGCCGAAATTTCTTCCTGCCTAGCCCAACTTGTTAACCTAAGAATTACTGAAATACACTCAACATAAGAATAAATTGATAAAAGTGAATTCAATATGCAACCTACTAAAGGGCCTTACAATTTTGGAAAGTTAAAGCCCTCCAACAGTAGTTTAATTAGATTCTATTAAATTATGCATTAAAGCTTTGTTAAGATAAGCAAATATAGCCAGTGAATAGAAAATTTATGTGAAATTTTTCACGCTGCTTAATAATATTTGGGATGCAAAATAAGTCAGGAAAAATGCAGTACATGCGCAAACTTCCATTACTACTGTCGATAATTGACGCATATGATTAGGTATGAAGAAAATCTCTTTTAAAAATTTTTGCCGGTCTCTAATAGTGTAGCTTAATCCTTCAAATAAGATCGAAAGAAGAAAATGAATAAGTTATTGGCTCTTTTCCCGCCAAATGAGCGAGGTGCCTAATCTCAAGATTTGTCAACTGCTAAAAGGCCTGGAAGAGAATACTACAATAGCGGCCCAGTTACCAGAGCAAATGTATTTCGAATGCAATTTCTAGACGAATATTGTAGGTTTAGTAACGATTCCTCCCAATCTTCCAAGTTTCACATATTGAATGTATATCTTAAGATTTTTTATGAATTATAATAGAATATATATATATATATATATATATATATATACAT
>CABFPE010000035.1:1720041-1732754 GCA_900660155.1 Hofstenia miamia | reverse complement strand
TATATATATATATATATATATTCAATGACTACACTCCAGAAATAGTAGTCGAGAGGAATGAGGTCAGGTGAGTGGGCCGGCCAGTTTAGAGGAAACGCTCTGGCTATGATAAGATCGAAGCAAAGTTTGAGGATAGAAACGTTTTGGCAGCAATAGAGAAGTGGGGAGGAACTCAATCTTGTTGGAAAACTTTAGATCACAGTTGTCTTTTGGCTCTTAGTTGCGGCAACACGTGGGATCGCATCATTGACTGTTGCAGGAAAAAAGAAGCGGTTAACTTGAAACTTGCCACACTACACACAGGTTTTTTCATCATTGCAATCAATTTCACTGGTTACTTGTGAGTTTGTTATCCCTCCAATAGTGAAGTACGATTCATCTGTCCATAGAACAGATTCCAGATCAATTGTACCAGACAGCATGAGTTGGCAAAAGCCATCCTTTATCGGTTTTCGAAACTGCTAAAGGTTAGGGTGCGCTGCTTTGGGGAAGGCCAGTTGCTTGTGCCAAATTGATGTGCGCCTTGATGTAACAATAGCTCTGCTTCAATTATCGGATCGCGTTCCACCTCTAAACTGAACGCAGTTTGGGCGCCACTGATCCATTTTCTTTAAATCTTGCTATGAGTCTTGCAATAGTAGTGTCACTAAATGGATTATCACGTAGTGTGACTTTTAAGTAGCACGGTATTAATATTTTGTGTTCTATGAATAAATTTTTACAATAATTTCGAATATATTTTAAGTGCATTTGAAAACGATTTTTCAAAAGCAGTAGAATGATTTTATACAAAATTGAAGTGTGTAGTTCGCTTTGAAAATAAGTAATTCAATGCTATTTTATACCTTCAACACAATTTGACAGGGAATTCAGCTTAGGAATGAAAAATTAAGTCATGTGCAGGTGGTTCATTAAATTCCGAGCAAAGCCTACTAAAGAAAATTTAAAAATTTTATTAACCCCAAACTTCATAAAAAATTTAGTTTAGAACAACTGGACAATGCTGACAACGAGGAGGCACTCTCTAAAATATTGGAATTGCTGAGATATTTTCTGTGAGCTGTGAATATTAAATTTCAATATGAAATTTGCTACTAGACTTAATAAAGCAGCAATTGAAAGTAAATGGTTAGTTTGCAATAAAACGGTGCCCATCACAGGCTAAGTTGTGTTCCTCATATTATCAATGATATTTACTAGAAATATGAGAACGCCGATTACATACTACCTATATATTTTTCTAATAAATAATTTGAGTGATGTTATATAAAGTTTTTGCACAAGCAAATAAAATTGAAATTAATCATAGTTATGAATCCTTTGATATTGCATATAAAAACCACACAACCCTTAAGATAATAATGCCCAGAATGGGTAGAGTTGATGATAAAACATGAAATTTTTTGTATTTCAATTTCATTGGCCCAATAAATTTCGTGTTGAAAAATTTCTGCTCCCCTATTTATATTAGTGTGAAACATATATAAAACTTCGCCCTGCTTTAATCAGCATGTTATGAGTTACGTAAAATATTTTTTTAATAAATTTCAATTTCATGTATGAAAAGTTGGATCCACAAATTAAGTAATTTTCTTAGAATTATAGAAAAAGTGACTTTTTTATTCTATAGTAAAATGGAAATACAGTGATTATTCAAATATCTATAAAAGCTTTTTGGGGATCGCGTAGGAAGTGCTTTCTACAAATATATAAAAAATACTCTAAAAATCTTCAAAGCTTATTTGCTTAACACCCACTGTAATGGCAAAAATTAAGAATGATTTCCAAGTTTTCATATATCTTTCAATATTTTGATATATTTTGCAATTACTTAACGCTTTAGTATTATGCTTGGAAAACTTTCTCACTTGCACCATTTTTTCTAGAGAAGTGAATTATATCTTCAGCATCATGATCGAATTTGTTAATTTGTTTATAAAAATAAACTAATTTCTTTGTAAAAAAATCAAATACTATCAGTATAGCAACACAGGGGAGCACCCATTAAATATAGAATTGTAATTTCATGTCTTAGATGTAAATCTCAAGTAATAGGCCATACCAACGGACTTATAAATATTTTGCAGCTAAATTCGGAAAGTTCTTTTCATGAAATTTCTATTTAATGACGTACATCTCACAAAATAATAAACAACTATAAAACAACTTTAAAATTAACTGCGATTTTATTGGAACCCGAAGACAGCTGATTTCCCAAAATTCAGGAAGATCAAATGAATATTTTAATTTCATTTAATGCATTGGACAACACACTGCACATTTCCGATTAATTAATGCTAAATTATCCGAAGGCATTGTCAACAGCAAAAATTATGCTATAGAAGTAAGCTTAAGCAACCTAAGTCTAAATAAAAGTTAGATAAATCACAATTCTTAGCCCAAGTATTTTTTGGATCCTTAGCTGTGGGTGAGAAGATGTGCTTAACCTGTATTGTCGAATGTTTTGTTTACAAACTTTAATAGCTTCTTTAGACCACCTTATTGTCAGAACGACAAGTCTAGATATTTAAGATTAAAAATGCTGACGTAATCGTTTTCCCAAAATTGGAGTTTTTCATTCGACTTTTTGCAATGAAAACATTTTTTTCTTGAAAACCTAAATGAATTCTTCTATGCAATAATAAATTGGGACTATCGATTAATGATGATTTCCTAAAATGTATCCCAAAATCGATGAATTTCTAAGAATGGAAAATTGTGCATTGCTTAATCAGAGAAATGTTGAAAATAGAAGGCAAAAATATAAAATGTATATGAAGAAATGACCTAGGTATTTTATATTTCCTTAAAAAATGGTTGCTTGAAAATCCTTAGCAACTGCTATCTGTGATTTCAAAAAGAAATATTTAAGCTAATAAAGATAAAGTATCGTTTCCTCTTTCACTTTAGTTTCTCTTAAATCCACTCGATGGCGACGTTTTGACTTTGCTTACGTCATTCCTCAATGAGGCTTGCGTAGTCGAAAAAGACATCGTTGGAGCTACTTATTCTTTCATGGTCCTGAATATCTCAATTTAAATTTGAATAAATTGTAAAAAATTAATATTTTCACCAAAAACTAGTTAATATAAGTAATTCACGCGCAGCAATAATCCTTAACACATGTGCTCAACAATAGATGATATTGCATCCTGCAATTGATGCGTAAGTCCCCAAGTTTTGAAAATATGGATAAGATAGCTTATAAAGTTTGCGCTATATTATGTAGACGGTATTTCATCTTATTGATATATAAGATAAGCTCAAAATGTGATGTATGTTCTACTTTCAAATTTTGCGAATTACTCAAATTCACAACGGAATTAAAAATCTGGCTTCAGCTTAAGTTCTCTATCACTGTTTTAAACCGAATGTTGAATCGTTTTTTTTTGCGGTGATCGGACAGCCCTACTTTGGTGGTCTAGATCAAACTTGGAAACGGGCCATATCGATTCGAATTGACTTAACAAGGGAAAGACTCAAAATTCAGAATGTACATTCATTGAAATTGAATACATATATTTCAGTTTAAATTGTCTAAGTGATCAGATCCTACTTTAAGCTTACTTCAATTGAATTTGTTGAATTATATTAAATATCATACATAATAGATAATTATGGACGTTAAAAATTTAGATTTTAATAAAGAAAAAGATCTTTTTATTAATACAACCGGGGTAAAGTCGGGTCAAAAGATGTTTATGCCAGGTCGGGTCGGGATTGAAATTTTTTTGGCCTGGTTTGGTAGGTTCAAGAAAAGTTAACCCGTTTCCAGGCTTGGTCTAGATAATATTAATAGCATAGAATGCTATATCTGTAGGGAACTACATTAATAGCAATGCGTATTAAGACTAACGAATTTTTGGAAATACTTGAAGTGTGCATTTTGCATTACATACATTTCAGCGTACTTTGTGAAAAAGTTTTTAAATATAATAATTCAAACAAGCTTCATGCAAAAACTCATAAATTTGACGTTGACTGCAATTGGAATTCAACAATATATGTATTTATTTGAATGTTCTGCATGCAATTTCCACCAAAAAGAAGCCTTTTTTATTGATCAAGAGATTTGCAAACCTATATCAAATTGAGTAAAGCACAATATAAATTGATGCTTCAGAAGGAAACTGTTAAAATGTAAGAAGCAAGGGTGTAACAAATTCGGGCATCTTAAAAGGGAGCACAGTTTTTCAAATAAGCAAACAGAAATATGAGCTTACCGTAACGAATCTGAAAAAACGCATTGGTAGTCACTGATTCAAATTATCTGCTCACATACTCAAACTTAACAAGCTGTAGAATAAGTAGAAATACCCTATAAGTGAACACAATTTATTCTATTTTAAGATTAAAAGAATTTCTGGTTTGATAGATAAGGGTATTTAATGTAATAATCGCAATTAATTGATGGCTATTTATATATATATATATATATATATATATATATATATTCGAATTGATTATACTGAGCTTCTCAGTATTCATCTTCTAGATAGCTGCTATGAAGTGGACAGACCGATTTCAGTGATTTTAAACACCATCAGTATACTAATATGCGATAAAAAACTAAATATGATTATATTAGAACACACACACGTTGTATATTTAATTTCATAATGCCTACTCGTAAAATAAGTTCAATGCTATCATGCTTAGTTGTTTATTTAGTAATTGATCTTTATTTGATTGTTTAAGTATTAGTGCTTTTCTCTATTTTATGGTGTTGTTATCTAAGTGTGATGCAAAAATTTTCTTTACTTGGTTGAGGTTTGTGCATAAAAATTTTGGATTGTAGGTGCCCATTCATGTGTTCCTTAATTCTTGTATGAATATTTATACAGCCTTGACCATAGATGTTAAACAATCACGCCATTTTCATGCTTTGAGTTCAACGATCATTTTGACGACTGTAATTACATACATGTCAAAAACAAAGCACTTTGTCCAATTCATTGCCTAACCGAGTTAAAAAACTTATCAAGAACCATGGCTACCCAACGAAATACTAAAGAGACTCTTTTAACTTTTCATATTTGAAATTAAAATAAAATTTTAAACACATTTATGAGACTATTTATCGAAACCGGTCTAATATGTGCTTAAAATTTTAGTTTTATATATATATATATATATATAGTGTTGATTGGATTTCTAAGTTGTGGAAGTAATCTCAGGGTTACCAATACATCTAACATAGCTGAAGGTTTCTGGGTGTAATAATTATTAGTTAAAAATATTAAAAACAGTATTCCTTCACACATTTTGATGTGAGAAAAAGCAATTATATTTTGTACAAATTTGCATGATTACCATGAACAGCAAATGTTAGATTTGTTTCAATCAATTCAATTGCTAAACTGGTAGTATTAGAAAAAACATTACCTCTATAATGTATGCTCGGCATGGTGCTTGGCATGAGTCGCATCCAAAATCAAGCATAGCAACACCAATAATTGTAAAGAAGACAAGTAATATGTGCAAATTTCCAGAGAAATAGTGGCCATTTAGATCTATTGAGTCACTCCCACCTAAATCAATCTTATTAACAAGTGTTAAAATTGGAAGATTTCATATTCTAAGAATTATTTTGGTAAGGTCATGCTAAGAGAAGCCTTTATTTACTTCAATCCTTTAGAATATATCATTGAATATTTTGAAAATAACTTTGGATTAAATATAAACTCAAGGATTGATTATAATCTATCCTCATTACTATCTCTCTTACAGGTTATTATGAAGTGATTGGTGAAAAGTATCACTGAAAAGTTTTTGTATTTTATAATAAATTCAATATAAAGCAAAAATTCATCAAACACTCTTGAAAATACTTTCTTAATACAGTTTAATTGTGGAAATATGATAAGCATGATTTGATACATATTCTGTTCCTTTATTGTTGATTAGCAATAGATGGTCTTGAAAGCCTGACTCTAGAAATGATACTTGTTGAGAATGGTCAGAAAATTATTGCTCAGCGATGAGAAAACTCAAGTCTAGTTTGTCAATAGTTTCTGTAACTAATACCCATTGAATTTCAGAAAATTACCAATTCGAATCCTTTGAATTAATATAAACCATTCTTTATATAACATAAAATGCAACCGCTATTTGAGATTTATGCATGATTTTAAGTAAAGAAAGAAAATTAAATTTGTTAATTATTTAATATTTAAAACCTTGATAATGAAAATTTTTTGGAAACTGAGTTGTCGCAATGTGAAAGTCAATGTCCACTGTTGGTTAGTTAATTAGACACTTAGTGATGTTTTCCATTATAAAGAAACAATTTTATGAGATAGTCTGGACAGTGCATGCCAAAATAATTTTCTGGTCAGACGATTTTAGAATTTTAGGCGGTCGTCCAAAAGAAAAAGGTGTATACCAAAATTTAACAACCGTTTCGCAACATTAGATAAGCATTGAAAATTTTCAAAATTTCGGTATATTCATTGATAGATATTTGAATTTGTTATGCAGAATTATATTAACAATAATAAGGAGTATTATATGCTTATTGTTTTTAAAATTAAGAAATTCTTCATGAGCATCATACACAGAAAACATCGAATGTAAATCATTATTAATTCGTTTACTTTTATTTAAAAAATTTGCATAAGTTTGCCTTTCACTAGTATAATAATTGACATCTATTGCAACAAAGTATGATAAAACCATTATAGTTTTAAAGTATATAAGGCGTGGCATTAATTAATCTGCAATATGCTGGTAAAAGTTTGTAAGTTCTTTGGCGGCGCTATGGCGTTGAGCGGATTTTAAACCAATTAATGCTTTCAGTGGAGAAATTAACTGAATATTGCATTTTTGAAATTAGCAGCTAAAATTAATTAGTGCATTTTAAAATCTTCATTGAATATTTTAATATTACATTTTTGAAGAAATTGCTTTCTGGAGAATGAGTATTAGTCAAATGAAGAAAAGAAACATAGATTGAAATCAATGAATAAGCAGAACTATTTCAAGACATTTTTCCAATAATATTTTAAATCCTTTTATTTTAAAGCATAACCTGCTATCTAATCAATACCTATTAGGGTCATCAAAAAAATTAAATGCATGGCGAAATATTTAGTGTAGTAATTATTTTAATTTTCTTATCAAGTCGTAATTGTGTATTTTTAACTTATTTTAATCTGTAGCTTAGTTTATTTTAAGTGTCCTGCTTGTTGTATGTATTATCAATTTGTAAATATGTCTATATGTATATTGTAAATATTGTGTATATATATTTGCATATTTGTAAATATGTGCAACAGGTATGGATAGCAGGTAAACTAATAAAGCTATTGAATTATTATTATTATTATTATTATTTCGATTTACATAGGTCTAATTCAGTTATAGAAGAGAATAAAATGTTTCTTTTTAGTAATACAGAGTTTGATTTCGAAATTAATTATATAGTTATAAAAATTGTTACATTTTTCAAAAAAATCACTTCAATTTAGATGTTAAAAATAGTGGTGGAATGCTTTTTGCTATATCTTACATGACATGAATATCTACAAGAAAGGATATTAAGAAGAACCTTACGGAGTGCATAGGATGGAAACTAAATGTATAAACCAAAAATTTTAATTCACTATTAACGTTGATAGGACGCTAAAAATCAAAATTAAACCGTCAATTATGGAATAAATAGTTTGTAAAGAACCATGTCTCCTTACTGCACGTATTAATGAGAATATCAAAATATATATAAAAAATATATAGACTTGGAGGACACTTTCTAATACACCAATGTGTAAAATATCCGAAATGCTCAAACCTTGCCAATTATATTTTTTACTTGAGGAAAAAATGCTACCTCTTTATTGAAAACTCATCAATAAGAAAAACGTATGTCTGTCATTTTTCAGAACAAAGATTCAATTGGAATTGATGGGAAAATAATTTGTTCTCTTGTTTCAAAATTGTTACAAAACGACTCTTAAGCACAGAAGTGCAAAATTGAAAGCTCACCATTTTAATTAATTAATTTTTGTCATTGATTAACATAGTCTCTGGAGTCCATCGGAGAAATATCAAGAAAAAATGAGTGACAAGTCAATACAAAAAATTTTAAAATTCATTTAATGAATTCTGGGTCGGTACAAAGAATAGCGAAAGCTCAATGTAGAAACACATTTACTGTTAGCAATATATGCTTAGCTAGCGTTTTAACTGGACTCTCATTTTAAATTTAACTGAGCATGCAAAGCTATTAGTGTAAATAATAATTTGATTAATTCTATCACTTCGTTCATTACCTAATCTATGCATCAACAAAAACTTATGTTTCTCTAATAAAAATGTTTCGCATATAATTTTGCTCATATGTCAAATCCAATAAAACACTGAAATATCGAGCACTTGTGAGTAGGTTAAAATAAATTTGTTAAATGAATGGAAAATGTATTTGGGCAAGGATAAACTTAGTATGACATATACATGCTGCATACCTGTAATTCAAAGAACAACCTTCAAATTGTGGGGCGCCGCTTATACATAGTGGCGGCTATACACGAGGATTTACGGTATATATATATATATTTTCTATAAGTTTTTTGTACTTCTGTGAACAAATAAATGTAAAATTCGAAGTTGTATGGTTAATCCCATATTTATAATATATATATATATGGTGTCATCTATTAATTTGAAAAAAAAATTGGCAAAGCTAAATGAGGCTTACTTCGCATTTAAATGAAATATCCTAATAAAAATGCAATAACTTAATGTCCATTTACATTACCAAAATTTACATACAATGCATTCATAATTGTAAGTATTCTCATAATGCTCTATTCCATGCTCACTGGTGCTAAATTTCTAATATGGATCTAAGAATACATCTAAGAATGCCTTTAAATTATATTCCTATAAGAAATTAGCCATCGCATACCAATTAGTTTAAAAAATTCATATTAAACATTGAATAATATATATATATATATATATATATATATATATATATATATATATAAAAAAATCTTTAATAAAATCAGTAAATTACAACTGATATATAGCAAAATGTAACATATTTATACACCATTGTGAAAGGATAAGAAATGGCGATTAGGAAACTTTCTTAAATATTTCCCATAGTTGCATGTAGTGAGTCGGCTTGATAATCTCTGCCCATACGTGGTTCAAAGCTGGAAGTATATGATTACAATATAATTTGGTACTTATTCTTCTATAATACCTGTGTATAGAGTTCCCCGTTGGACCGAATCGATTTAATGTAGAAGATAGCTAGGGGAACAATGCTCAAACCAAAAAGACATAATTAAGAATTGGTTCAACAAATTGTTTGTTTAACAGATACCATTGATGTTTTGCATAGCTCGAAAAATAGGTTAGACAGACCTTTACAGGTAACCTGTAGATAAATATTCAAACTTAAATATATTCTTTGCTGATTTTATTCAATTTTTAAAATTTTTCAATTAAATTAGAAATTCGAAACGCAGAAAATAACTTTAAAATAATGTTTCTTTACTTATCAAGGAAAGGTGAAACACATGTTCAATTATATTTTTAAATCTGTAATAACGTAAAAAATGAGAGGAATATGTCTCTTGTATTTGAATTTCAATATTGATGAAATATGTATCTCAAAATTTAAACTAGCAATGGACATTTATACAATATTGCTCAAAAATAGATTCCATAAAATATCTTTTATCTTGAATGTTGAAAAAAATTTGTAAGAAATGTTTTCAAATATTTGCTTTAATCAACATTAAAGTAATTTGCTTTTTATTAATTGTTTATGATAAAATGAATTTTATCGTGAAATCTAATGCATTAGCACTTAAATGGAATATATTTTAAAAATAGCTGTCAAAAAATTTTTACTTTAAAATATTTTGAAATTTAACCAATAACCTAGTCAAGGGAACATAGTGGAATATCCTCCGGTCAGGTTTCCAATATTGATTTTTTAATAAAATCAGTCAAATTTTGCAGAAAATTTAAGCATATAAAAAGCTAAGGTACTAGGTTTATTTTTTCGAACTGTAGTGTTTGCCCTAGTAAATGCGTGTACTTCCAATTAGGTCTCTAATAAAATTAAATTAGGAAATTTAAGGTGGTGTTTTGTAATACTTTGGCTGAGCATCTAAATTGTAATGGTAGATAAAAAAAATATCTTTTCCAAAAACTATGATGGACATTAACTAATATATTTTAGGAAGAAATTTTTTTTAAAATTTTAGCATCCAGTATCCCAAAGCAAAATGCTTATCTGTGAATTACATTGCTCATAGTATTATTATAAGTGGTAAGTTTAAAATGCAGGCTATCAATTATTTACTTATTTTTTTACTGCTGTTAATCTTAGATCATACACTATAATAAAAATTCAAAACTTGTGCTTAAAGCAGATACTAAGTTGGAAATTATTTGAAGTTTCAAAGTTACTTTGAAAACTATGTTGCCGAACAACTTTGTTATTATAATCCATTTTCCATTGCACAATTTCGCACATAAATCTCTAAATTTTTTTTCACTTAACGCAAATTCATGAATACCTTATAGTTGAAGTTTATTCCACGAAATAATCTTTCTTAATGAGCTGAACTTTTAAATAAATATTAAAATATGAACTTAAGAGAATTGGCCTAGTTCTTTAAATGATAGTTTTGAATTTATGTATCTCAATATCCTGTAGAAGGCTTTAAAAATGTGAAATTCTATTTCATTTCCCTTAATTTCATTTAAAATTTTTCCAATGCATAAAGCATAAAAATCTAATCAATGTTTCAATTTAAAACTGACTAAGTATGCTTCAATTACTTAAGCATTAATTTGGAAGATAGATTTATTTCAATTACTTTGGAAAACACAAGAAAGCTTATAGTAAATGTAGTTGATAGCTGTTTTTGGGTAATTAACCTCTTTTGGAAATTCTAGTTTTAAGGTTAATTAATACTGATGACGTATGCTTAGAAACTACTTTTAGTTGAACTTTTAAAAACCCCGAATCTTGAGTCAGTAAAATATTTAGTTATATATATATATATATATACATCTATATACATCTCTACATTTCTGGTTCTGCTTCTTCCCTTAGTTTTAGGGTGACCAATGTCAATTAAAATGGTAGATGTCAAATAAGGCTTTAAAAGTCAAGATAAAGTCAATTTTCGTAATATACAATTAAAAGAACGAATTTGGTAGTAATATTCACACATAACATTGTGAAAATCTTTCAAAAGTTCAAGAAATTGCGTAAGACTTTAGTGAAAATGTAAGAAGAGCCTGTAAGAATACAGAGTTGGTTAATCAACTACTGCAGTTGAGCTCAACATTGCCATAGTTTTCTTGTGTGCCTGTTCGAACGTGTTGAAAGTCAACGTTACACTTTCCGAGACGCTCAAATTGATTTCGCACACATGGAGTTTAAATCTGATCCCTGTAGTATGCAGACATATATTGAGAACCGTCCTACTCGGAACCAGTTCAAGGAAATTTGGGATTTCAAAAGAAGCGATATATCAACTGCAATATACTAGGAGATGTTGTCTTGTCAAGCAACCTCAGTGGCCGTGGAGAGATCATTTTCCATGAAAAAGCAAATCATGTTAACCGGAAAGACATTTTTCAAATGCTAGCCTCTTCAAATATATCGTGTTACACTTTAATAAACACAATAATTGATCATATTTTGTACTGACAATCTTTTGAATAGGGGTAACTTTCGTCAACTTTTATCAAAAATTAGGGAATTTCTTGGAGCTGTAAAGAAAAAGATAATGTCAATTTTTCGATCACCCTACTTATCTTTTACAAAGTTTATGCATGCATAGCAACTGTAATCATTCTCAGTTTATATCTATAAAAGCTTGATGGCTTTTAAGGTATTGTACTATTAAGGTTATATATGAAGATTGGCTTCTCCCATTTTCTTTCACATGGTTTTGTAAAAAATAAATGATGTCAATAATATTAGTGAATCTACACTTGCCAATACTGCCACCATCTCCGCGTTTTTATAACTATGCTAATTAGTCGCTTCCACTCCTTTATCTTTTGTTATTTTTATCAATATTACGTTGTTATTAATTTGTCTGTTTATTACACAGGTTGATCGAATAAAATTCTATACCATGCTTGCTGCTACGGCAGTTTGTAATGTCTTGAATATAACATTGAGCTTTTAGAAATGTCAGAAATTACAATGATTAACCACAAATGAATGGTAAAATATAAATAAGCTCTAGCAACTGAATTAGAAACAACGAAATATCAATGGAGACCGTCATCCGCTCAGATATTATTAAATGCATTTCAATATTTTATATATATATACATAATCAGCCTACGTAGAATTTTGCAATTCTATTCATAAAATATAATATAATATAATTGTTCTTTGATTTTAAAGGTTTTAATCTGAAGCAGCCCCCACTCTAGTTTATTAACAAAATGCTACAAGAGATCATATACAACACCCCGGTGTACTTCACGGTGCATTTGAATGTTTGACAATAATTTGAGTGAGCTAACAAGGACGATTGCTTCATCCCTAAAAATTATGTAAATGGAGGGCTGCCCATGGCTACTTTGTATAGCATGGGTTGTCATGTTGGTCATATTCAATGAAACGTACTATCTACCTCCATACCAGTACCGGTACTTAATGATGTGTCTTAGCGCACCTGTGGCATTGTATTATATATATATATATATATATATATATATAT
>CABFPE010000035.1:1657303-1686641 GCA_900660155.1 Hofstenia miamia | reverse complement strand
ATAAAAATGTATTCCAACATGATAATATTTGTAGTCCATTGTACATCAGATAAGTTACTTAACGTGAGTGAAATTCTTTTTTGTTTCAAATGAAGCCATTATTTGTCAAGATTTGAGGCGATAACGGATAAATCCATCTCGTGAGATCTGTCCACAAACTGATTGAGATGCTTCTGTCACAAGCTTGATGTGTCGTTCTACGGCTTGAGTGTAACACGGAAATTTCGGAAGAGGATGTGTGATGTATTATCAAATCCAACAATGTCTTTGAGTTCACAGTAGGTAATGTCTGCAATCACTGGTGGCTCTGACAAAGGACATGTTTTCCAGTCAATCAAATCGTAGTAGTCATGAGCATCAAAGTTGAGTTGAACTGGAACTCTGAATTATTGAATTATATTATCATACTTTGTTGCTCTTGCCTTCATCACATGTTGGAATCCCAATTTACGGATATTAGGACGATGGTCAGTTATCATTGTGAGCAGAAGATTTTCTGGATGTGCGAAGGATGCATTACGATGGATCACGGGATCAACAATCTTTTTGTACTTGTCGCTGATATATCTTGACATGACGATCATCTGGTGAAAATTGCGGACCCCATCCTTACAGGATGAATTTGATTTGATCTGAAACAAGAGTGGTGCATATACTCTAATAATAAATGTCACAAGGGTCTTCAACTTACAAGCCGCCGCCTTCTCACAAATGTATAATCGTAGAATGCGATTTGCAGTTTTCAATCATATGGCATGATTTAGAATTTAGACAGCCAGGATTTCTTGAGGGCAGGTCTACATTGCAATGTCCTTGGCTGATGCTTATGCACATCTCCAACAGATACCTCTGTTCAGTGCTCAATTCAGTTGCATTGATGTCTGGTAATGCATTTATCAGTTCAACCCGTTCAAATGAAGTCACAGGCTTTTCAACACAAAATGTCAAGCGTTCCCCAATTGGCCCAGAGAATCTTTTTGAGCCTGTGATTGATCCATCAAGAGTTTTGAACAGATGGCGTAAAGGAAAACTCATTGGCATACAGAAGGCACACTAGCCACTGCAATGGGTGTTTGAATGCTTCCTCCAATCGGCGTGTAACTCCAGCAGTATGTCCAGTATTGATGACAGTTCCATCACACCCCACTACTTTAATGTCTTTTGTTTGAATACTATTATCATTTAGAATCCCAATCAACTATTCTGCGATATCTTTACTAGATCCAGAACATTTTGTATGCTAATCCTGGCTCAGCTACTATAACAAAGTGTTCCTCAGTCACATTCTTGCGGTGGTACTTCCCATCTGTTTCTAGTACTTGTTTCATTGTTTTATCTTTTCTAACATTAAAATGCATTCCTTGTATGGACTCCACAATAACTAACTGGAGCTTACTTCTGCTTTTGCTGCATTCTCGTCGAATTTTGCTTCGATAAATATCTTTGACTGATCCTGCNATCAAAGTTGAGTTGAACT
The DNA here is from genome assembly GCA_900660155.1 of Hofstenia miamia. Lineage (NCBI taxonomy): Eukaryota > Metazoa > Xenacoelomorpha > Acoela > Hofsteniidae > Hofstenia > Hofstenia miamia. The sequence continues at coordinate 1,685,164 of CABFPE010000035.1, read as the reverse complement.
GGAACTCTGAATTATTGAATTATATTATCATACTTTGTTGCTCTTGCCTTCATCACATGTTGGAATCCCAATTTACGGATATTAGGACGATGGTCAGTTATCATTGTGAGCAGAAGATTTTCTGGATGTGCGAAGGATGCATTACGATGGATCACGGGATCAACAATCTTTTTGTACTTGTCGCTGATATATCTTGACATGACGATCATCTGGTGAAAATTGCGGACCCCATCCTTACAGGATGAATTTGATTTGATCTGAAACAAGAGTGGTGCATATACTCTAATAATAAATGTCACAAGGGTCTTCAACTTACAAGCCGCCGCCTTCTCACAAATGTATAATCGTAGAATGCGATTTGCAGTTTTCAATCATATGGCATGATTTAGAATTTAGACAGCCAGGATTTCTTGAGGGCAGGTCTACATTGCAATGTCCTTGGCTGATGCTTATGCACATCTCCAACAGATACCTCTGTTCAGTGCTCAATTCAGTTGCATTGATGTCTGGTAATGCATTTATCAGTTCAACCCGTTCAAATGAAGTCACAGGCTTTTCAACACAAAATGTCAAGCGTTCCCCAATTGGCCCAGAGAATCTTTTTGAGCCTGTGATTGATCCATCAAGAGTTTTGAACAGATGGCGTAAAGGAAAACTCATTGGCATACAGAAGGCACACTAGCCACTGCAATGGGTGTTTGAATGCTTCCTCCAATCGGCGTGTAACTCCAGCAGTATGTCCAGTATTGATGACAGTTCCATCACACCCCACTACTTTAATGTCTTTTGTTTGAATACTATTATCATTTAGAATCCCAATCAACTATTCTGCGATATCTTTACTAGATCCAGAACATTTTGTATGCTAATCCTGGCTCAGCTACTATAACAAAGTGTTCCTCAGTCACATTCTTGCGGTGGTACTTCCCATCTGTTTCTAGTACTTGTTTCATTGTTTTATCTTTTCTAACATTAAAATGCATTCCTTGTATGGACTCCACAATAACTAACTGGAGCTTACTTCTGCTTTTGCTGCATTCTCGTCGAATTTTGCTTCGATAAATATCTTTGACTGATCCTGCGGAGATATGATACCAAAAGAAATACCATTGAGATCTGACGATCCCAAAACTGCAGCTGATCTGTCGGATACACCTGTTCGATCACAAGCCTCAGCAAGAGAAGGAAAAGCTATTGTCATATGCTGAGTTGATTTTTGAGCTGATTTTGGGGTTCTTGGCGGTTTGATAAATTGTGGAACCTGATATTCGCTATCGTTTTCATCCTCTGTAGCAATGGGGTTCACTTCATGATCAGTCTCAACGTATGATGAAGCATTTGATTTTGTACATGCAGTATTCTTGCTCTTCTTCACTCGCTTCTGTTGAGCATTTTCTTCGTCAGCCTTTCTTTTCAATTTTGCGGTTTCAGCCTGGTCAATGGTTCCCATTATCATTTTTCTCTGTTCTCGCTGATTCAAAAGAAATTCCCTTTCCTTTGACGGCACCTTTTCATCCTTTGTACAGTTGCAGTTGCTAAACATGTCATTTGCACTTGCTAATGACAAACAAACTGGCTGCATACGTGCGAAATTCTTCGCGCTGTTTTTGATAGTTCGGTCTGGTTTTTGATCATTTCAAGCATGTTTTATACTTGTTGTGAAAATTTCTCAACTTTTCAATTACCGCATCATGTGAAACGGTAGGAAGTGAAGCCATACCCCATACTGCCTCAATTTCATAACACAGTTGATGAGAAATTTGCACGAATGACGGATATTTACCATTTGCTGTTGTCTGCTGATGCCGGTGTTGTAGAAATCCTTTCATCACATCAGTACCTGTTGGCAAAACATTAGTTGGGATAGAACATTGAGCATGATGCTTGGTCTCTTGTCAAAGTCATACTCTACAAAAACAAATAATGAATATAAATTAAAAGAAATTGTCACCTAATTAGCAGGGCTGCGAGCTGTTGACTTTGATAAGATAAGCCATAACATGTTGGAAATACTCATGAAAATTATTAGCGCATGTACTGAAAGAGATAAACACTTGTGCAAACCATTAGTAAGTCAGACCTTGTTGCAAAATACCCTGGCTGATTATTGTGTTTTAATTCACTTAGTAGACCTAAAGTGTGTAAATGCTAATTAGCTTTTTGGGTGATCTAGAAGTGGTTGGATTTCAATATAATTTTGAAACAATATGTTTATAGTCAATTGACACATTTTCCATAACTTGGTTTATAAAATTTAAAAAAATAATTTTTTCATTCCAACCTAATATATGTATATAATATATATATATATATATATATATATATATATTGCAGTTTTCTAAAAACATTATCCAGTGTGTAATCCTGGTTTAAACTTGTATTGTTGCAAAAGAACTAATATATAAATGTACAAACAAATTAATTTCAGGGGACTGCATAATTAACATGCGCAGAAAATAATAAGACATTTCCTGTCTTAGATGTTAATGTTTTACAATGCAACTGTACTATAGAGATAAGATCAATATGTTTATACTGCATCAACTAAAGATCAAGATTTTTATTACCCCGTAAATGCAATTTCTTTTCATGCAGAAGCCCCCGTAAATGCAATTTCTTTTCATGCAGAAGAATCAAAAAGTGAATAGGCAATTAATATTTCATTTAGAGTATAAATTTGTTTAAATAGGTTTTTGGAGGGCAAATGTTATTCAATATTTGCAGGAAGAATCAGTATATTAAGATTTAGGGATATTATTAAAGGATTTCCAACACCTGTTCTGAAAATGAAGTACACAGCGATTGTATTTGTGCAATATTAAGCCATGGAACCTAGTTTAATAAAAATCATTTGTTTATAACTAGCTTATTCACCATTAAAAATAATCTGCAAATCCCTCATCTAACTATCAAAGTTTTTGGCTCTAAATGTAGCCAGTTATTTTAATTTACTATTGCAAACCCTAATATCGAAAATGAATTTGGAACTAATAAATTATAGCAATTAAAATATTTATCTGTGCATAATGAAAAAAATTCATAATTTATGCAAAATTAGGGATTCTGCAAAAAAAATATATTTTTCAGCAAAATATCAGTTATTCACAGAGATAGTGAGTCAATAAGAAGTTTAAGAGAGTATTTTCACTAAAAAAGAATAATTGTTGTTTTCATAGGGTGAGTATGTTCTTAAAATCAACAAAGAATCATCACCTGATTTTAAATTAGAGTCCATTTAGGAAGCACTGGCTGAGATTGTAATTTAGCCCTCCAAATTTGTATTGAACCATTTCTTTTAATCGCTTCAATGATAAAGTCTGAATTTGTGTCTTGTAATTCATTATTTATGCAAATTAACTTAAATAAAAGAACTAACATACATAAAAATTGAATTGTACTCCTTGGCATACATTAGATATGATTAGATATGATTGGGCATGGAAGTCAGCACCCAATTCCAGGCTGAATTTTAAATACATCTACATCTACATGCACAATATATGTAAGGAATTCGTCGTTATTATGACAAGGATGCATTACTCCGTTTTTATCACAATTTGTTGAAACACAGATGCATGAAAATTTAACTACAATGGTTTTCTTTGGATTTTTTCAAAAAATATGAGCACATTGATTTAGAAATTTAATGTTACAATCTTACTAACTTCGACAAACCTGTAAGTGTATAATAGAATATTGACTTTATTGTTCGTAAGGAAATTGCTACATTTGTTTTCAGTTTTCAAGGGCAGCCTAATTTTCAAAAATTGAATTTTCTTTAAGCCCACTAAAAAATTTCAATTCTACATTAAATTTACTAGCAATTTGCAGTCTAAGTTATTATTGTTCCTGTTCTCTGCATTTTTCATTTCAATTTTAATCAAGACCATCTTTCGATTTATTACTTGTATTGTTTTTTACCGCTGGAATGAAAATGTATTCACTTGCTTAAAAATGATTTTATATGCAACTCAAGGTTGATTGTTTTACGAATATCTAATTTATAAGGCTTTTAATCAATCTACACAATTATTCCCACTTTTTTCAAAATTTAAAGTTTTTTCACAAATTTTTCCTTGGGATTCCAAAACGTGTTTCAAAAAATATAATTTGAAGCTTCATACACCCTTTTATAATTATAAGTTCCATAACATGAAATTTACTTTTTACATCATGAACGGGAAAGTTGCTGTACCTGTTTGAATACACATCATTGTCGTATTGGTGTAAATATACTTTCATGACCCGAGTTCTTTAAAAAATTAACATGTTTTCTCATTTTAGTAACATATTTCAATGCCTTCTTTGAATTATAGGAGGGAGTAATGCATAATTGATAAGTGATAGCTCTCGTTTTGTCTGTATTTGTTGAGATTTAGTAGAAACGACGTCCCTCTTGTGAAGATCAGTTATTTTTGTATAACTATTCACTGCAATGAATTCCATCACATAAATATTTGTTTGCAATAATATTTTGCATTTCTTATATATTCAAAAAACACAAACACAATTATTTACAAATACAAAACATACAGATAGACTTAACAATAGCAAAAAAATTTCCACATAGAAGGCTTATTATATAAAAATCAATTTTATTCGTTAGGAACAAAAATATTTGTTTAGAATAGATCCCCTCTGTGGTTATTAAAGTATCATTTAATGAGGTGTCCATTTAGAATCTATATTGCATTGTTCTATTTGAAAATTCGTGATGAAACCAAATTCAAAATAACACGAATGAACAATGCTAGTGAACTCAGAAGTGTTCACAAATATGAATCAATCGTTACAAGTCCTATTCCAGACAGTTGCAAATGCCTTGCTTTGTTGGAAATTCAAAAGTTGATTTAAGAAAACAAAGCTAAGAAGGTGTAATTTTTTTAACATTTCTTTGCTCATTACCTAAAAAAATTGCTTTTCATAATATTTATCAAACTGGATTCAAACATAATGAGGTCATGAATAATAAACATGATCTTTTTAGAAATATAAGCATACACACCAGGGGAAGTACACATCTAAGGCTTAGTATTCTGAAATGCATTATTTTAGGAAAGCTATTGCACTTATTTGCATAGACTACTATGGTTTGTTTACAAAAACATTGACATGACCATTTATTTTCTCCTTGCTTAAAAGAAAATGTTATTTTTCAAGGTTACAGAGATGGAGGTAATTTTTTATATTGAATATTTGGAATAATTTTCTTCAAAACTGCAATTTTTATTCCATAACATCTCCATTAATTGACTTTTTTCTTGGGCAGCAAATCGCTAGGTCATGATATTCGTACGCCTTGATCCAAAAGATTCTGCTGTATTATATAAAAGTCTTACAGCTTATCATTTCTATCATAATTAAAGTCTTTTCTTAGATATACCACTTTTTAAAATATATTTACAGATAAGTACTTCACAGATATTCTATTATTGAATGTAATTAATTTATGTCAGGTTTTGAAATACGGCGTGTGTTACCTACCAACATAGTTTTACCTTCCAATTAATCTAACCCAATTTCAAGTTAGTCTACGTCAATTTATCTTAAACAAAGTCAAATAAATCATGGGCCAACTCAAATTATGCTACATTAAATTCAATTTAATCAAATATAGACTATCACTCTTCAGTCATTCCATGTCACATATGTGAAGTGTTTTACACAAATGCTGTTGATAAATATGGATTTGCTTTTTATTGCAGAGAGTACCAAAAAGTACCAAAAGCCCTGTTATTAGTAGCTAAGAACTGTTATTCTATGTACATAGTACTATTACGACTGAATATATTTACACAAATTTAATATATATATATATATATATACACACATAAATCAATATTTACATATCTACAAAATTGATTGGAAATACAAATTCAACTTAAAAGATCAAAATCATCAAGCTTCGAAAATGTCAAAACTTGACTGTGAGCACTCAATCAACAAATTTTGAATTTAGTTTGGCATAGATATTGATATAAATAAGAATGTTCTGTACAAACTGGAGCCCAATAGATAGGATTCAATAAACTCAAAATTAAGACCCTAAATCTAAAACTCTAACAAATTCCTCTTCGTTAAACTGCCGCATCTTAGAACTGTTATTACAACATTATGTTGGGCAATTGCTTCCTGTATTTATGAAACATACAATCCATAATCGTGTGGAAAACACACAAACACTGAACTTCTGCTTAAGATTTTCCTTAAGAAAATTCTACATTAGAAAGTGAAATCCAATTTAGGCAAGGTCGAAAGTGCTTTGGGGCTGGGACACGGTGGTTGCAGCACCTTATGCACATATTGGTGCTATTTTCTCTGAGCAAAACACAAAATTGTATGAAGTCCAGAAGATACTACTTGTAGCATTTTTTGGTATTTTTCATAAATACAGACACAGTAAGCAATCAACAAATATAGCCTTACACAAACAATTCTGTGCATATAAATAACAGTTTCTTGCCACTATTAACGGTACTAATGGTACTTTGTTATGATGATTTAACTATACGCTTTTATCTTCAAATTAATCTAAGTCAAGTTCAGATATATCCCAATTTCAAATTAATCCAAGTCAAATTCGAATTAATCCAAGTCAAATTCAAATTAATCCAAGTCAAATTCGAATTAATCCAAGTCAAATTCAAATTAATCCAAGTCAAATTCGAATTAATCCAAGTCAAATTCAAATTAATCCAAGTCAAATTCGAATTAATCCAAGTCAAATTCAAATTAATCCAAGTCAAATTCGAATTAATCCAAGTCAAATTCAAATTAATCCAAGTCAAATTCGAATTAATCCAAGTCAAATTCAAATTAATCCAAGTCAAATTCGAATTAATCCAAGTCAAATTCAAATTAATCCAAGTCAAATTCAAATTAATCCAAGTCAAATTCAAATTAATCCAAGTCAAATTCGAATTAATCCAAGTCAAATTCGAATTAATCCAAGTCAAATTCGAATTAATCCAAGTCAAATTCAAATTAATCCAAGTCAAATTCGAATTAATCCAATGCAGAAAATCACTCTAGGGCTATTCCATCTAACAAATGTAGCTTTACATTAATGTTATTCTAGAATATGGATTTTTTTATTGCAGTGAATTTCTATTGTGTTTCATAATTTTTTGACATCTCTATTAGTACCATTCTTAATAATAAGATAGTACTATTAACACAATTATTAGAAGCAAGAAACTATTACTATTTGTACATAGAACTGGTATTATAATGTAATCTTGGTTGATTTATTAAATGTACCATCACTGAAAAATAATCTGAAACAGGTGGAATCAGGTTGAAATTTTGTAAACTGACCTGAACCTGATTCGCTCAATCCGAACTCGAAATGAAAATTTCAACCAGATTTCAACTCGATTTCAACCCGAATTTAAAAAATCCTCAAGTATTAAATTGATAAAAATTAGAGTTCATTAATTCGTACTTAAAATTTAATTTTTTTGATGTTTTGAAAAATCATTTAGTATTTCTAAGGTTTCTATGGTTTCAGCTGCCAGTGAGGAGCTTCTTTTAGTCACATTAAGTCAACAAGAAGAGAAGTCTCGCTCCGATCGACAAGGTGCTTATTTAAAAACAGCTCGACATTCAAATCTTTTATTTCAGACGATAATTCATTCATGACAAACTGAAATATTAGCAGATGCACGATAAAATTTTTAACAATCCTAAACCTTTTGTTTAAGTCATTCATGCTGATGATTAGTTTACTTTTTGATTTAGCAATTATCTTCTTAGCATTATAAACACTCTGGATGCAAGTTAGTTCTTTTTAATCCAACTTAATTATTCTGTAAACAATCTAAAACCAAGTTAAAATGTGCTCGAAATAATACACATTACAATGATCACAACAAATTGCAATAATAATATTAAATCTAAAAAAATACTTTTTCCACCCGAACCCAATTCCATCTCAGAAGCTTATATATCTTTAGACATATTAAAATACTTTTTCTAAATATATCATGAATGGGATGGATTTGCGATATGAGAACCATATAACTCTATATTCACAAACACTGAACTTCCTTCAAAATATTTATTCATTAGAAAGTCTGATTCACTTTAGGCAAGTTCATCCATGCTTAAGTCACATAATGCTAATAACATCGAACTTAGGCACGCAATTGGGGTGATTCTCACCATAAATTCATTAATTTTATTTTCCAGATGGCTTAGTCTGTACTCAGTTTGTGTAGTTTTAACTGGCGAATATGTTTTTAGCATTTTCTCTATGGTATTTGAGAAGTTATTTTTAAACGTGAGTTGGATGCACTTCAGCAACCTTTATTTGGGTGAGAGGTGCACTATGTTACAATAATAGTATTCATTCAGAGGTTTAAAAATTTAGAATTCATATATAAACTCCCTTGAATAAAAAACATTAATGCTTTTCAATAACAATTGTATAAAAACATGGTACATATGTTACATGGAGTAGGCCTAGAATGATTTTCTATATTTGATTAATTTGAATTTTTCTAAGATTTATTTGAATTTGACTTAGATTAAATTGAAATAAACTTAGATTAAATTGAAATTGAAATAGATTAATTTGAAATCGATATACAATATAATAACTTAGCATTGCAACAGAATAACGTAAGTTAAATTAATTTGAAGATAAAAATATATAGATGTTTGATTTAAATTTTATGTTCATGACAATTGTTAACCGAATTTTTCCAAACTCAGTTATAAAATGAACTTTGAAACCATTTATCTTTTATTCAATGACATGCAATTTTACAATTGCTTGCTTTTATGCCATCTAGCGTTTAAAATATTCTAATTTCAATATTTTAGATGTGCTGAAATGAACACTGAAGAATACATTGCAAATGGTATGGAACTAAATTTTCATTTCAAATTAGAAAAAAATTTCTATTCTTGTCATCAATCCATACAATGTATTTTACCATAAAAGATTACTGTTCAATAAAACCAATATTGTCAGTAAGGGCTTAGGAGTTTTGAAATGGAAGATGGGCAACACCTATTTTATTGAAAAATGTTACCAAGTTATTTCCGCTCCTCTCCCCTTGAAAAATGATAGGTCTAATTTCGAAGTTGTAATTTGTGAAAATAAAAAACATTTAAAATCATTTGCATTTCTAAATAATTATCATTATCTCCAAATACAATATTGTTTTGAAATTCTAATCCAAAGAACTAAATTATGTACATTTATAAAATCAGACGAATTAGTGAAATCTGTAATGCATTTTAACCATTTATTAAATCATCTACAAACTACATACATCAATCAATAATGATACAAGGAACAGTTATATTCAAGTTAAGCAACATTGAAGTTTTCTGAACACTGCTTTGGTACACTTCTTTTAATTAAAAAATTAGTCTTAATGTCGTTTCTTAATAAATTTGCTGGAACTTTTTGTAATTATATTGAGGTCATTTATAACATCACAAGCACCATTAAAAATGATTGTTACTTGTGCTTTTAACCAACGATTCGTGGCGGTTTAAAATTATTGTTCGGAGTCCACAATGATGAATTTCCACAATGTTGGCTAAGATATATATTTTTGAAAGATAAATTTCAAAATCTTAAAATGTCAGAAATTTTGTATATGACAAATATTATTTTTACCTGATAGTAAATTTGTAACACTATTTCTTCAATTCGAGCTGTAAAAGCATCGATCTATAAGATTTTCATTGACTTAAATTTTGAGTGAATAATAATATGAAACATTTAGCAAAGGGGCTGGTTGACTACATTGCTAACTACTACACAACAATTGAAAATCGAAAGGTGAAACCTGATGTGCAACCTGGGTATTTATCAAAACTTCTTCCAAAACAAGCACCTACAGAAGGAGAATCATTCCATGAAATTTTTCAGGATTTTGAAAAGTTTGTGATGTCAGGGGTATGAAGATTTTCTTAACTCTCATAGCAGCTATTAATGCCTATCAATTCATAATTTTGTAATCGAATTACTAGTTCAAAGACAAATATAGGAAAGTAAACGGTTGTTCTTAAATTTGCATTTATTACCATATTAGAAAAGCAAAGATACCATTGTAGCGGGAAAAATAACCCTTAACATTTGATGTCCATTCGTCAATTAAAATTGATTATCACCTAACATCCGCTTTGTAAAGCAACAATTTCAACAATTTACATTTGAAAAATTATCAAAAATCTCCCCACGTTTAATACCTGTTAACAACGTAATTATGTGTAACACGTGCATACCATTCTAATAATAAAATTCATTCAACATTTCTTTGTTGATTGAGAATTCTCTCCCAGGAAACAGTATCAAGGGCAGATTATTAGGCAGAAGAAGAGATAAGAAGTTTTTGATAAAATAATGCTAGGCAATACAGCTTCAATAAATTTTATATTAAAATAGAAAAGAGTGGAGAATGTAGTAATTATTATACAGCAAATTAGTAAAGTGGACTAACAATATTATTGAACTCAACTAAGTGTCTTATGACAAACCTTTAAGCATGATGGTAAGAATTGCTTAACATTGATAAAAGTCCTTACGGTGTCAAAGCAGAAAGGTAAAAGTAATTTATTTCGCATTACTTATGTTTAACCAAAATGTTACTATTTGTTTGCCTCACTTGTCGATATTCACCAAGTGTGTAACATGAATAAGTGAATGACTATATCCCAATAATAAATAGGGATTCATGCTTACCTCGTTTTGAATAAATATTTCTCAACATATATTTTATTTATCTTAGAAATGTTATTTTAATGATTCTACATTTTTGTCTAGAAATTATCACTGGAACACAAATTTTAGGTCACGCACTGGCAATCACCACATATGCATGCATATTTTCCAGCACTGTCTTCATATCCTTCCATGTTAGCAGAAATGCTCAGTGATGCAATCAATTGTTTGGGTTTCACATGGGTCAGTTGCTTTCTATTTTTTAATATTCCTCCTAAAATTATTATAAAATTAGAAATGTCAATTTCAGGTAAAAATTTACAAATTTTTATTCGAGGTTTTTTACATTTAGTCAGGCAACAATGTCTATTGAAATATATGATTTGAGCAGGAGAATTTTTATTTAGCTTTTTTACATATATGAACCTTTGTCAAAAGCAATATATCAACATTGTATTTTCTATCATGAATTATTTGTTAATTTTCATTTATAGAATTAAAGTTTCCGTTTTCATAGTCAATAATATCTCATTTAGGCCTCAAGTCCGGCCTGCACTGAACTGGAAATGGTTGTTATGGATTGGTTGGCTCTTGCAACTGGAATGCCAGATAAATATATGTACTCATCTCGTGGAAAGGGTGGTGGAATTATATCAGTAAGCGATTAGCTTGCATATAACTACATCTTTTCGGGAGCTTAGCTGACTTTTATTTGAAAACGGGTAGAAAGCTTTACTATAAAATTGTGCTGACGAGTTAATTGGGTATATTAGACAAGATGTCTTTGGCATTGATACATGAGAATCAATGAGAACGTGCAATTTTTATGTTCTTGGGTTAAATGAATAATTCTTTGATGTTTTCTTAAATAAAACTGCATAATTAAATTGATAATTACTTCAAAATGAATCCTAGATTTTTTTATAAAATGGCTTTTGGATTTCAAATGTAATTCACTTAGAAATTGGTCGATTTTTTATGACTTCCAAAACATAGAGTGAGAAATCATATTCATTTTAAGGGAATGTTAGCAATTACTTTTCTTTAACTTTTGGGGTTTATTCTATATTTAGGGAACGTGTTGTGAAGCTACATTGACAGCAATGCTAGCAGCTCGAAAAATTACAATTGAGGACCAAAAATGCTGTGTTGGTCAAAAAACTTTAGCTGATGCCGACATTTTGTCAAGACTTGTAGCATACACTTCTGATCAGGTATGCTGTCTTTCTCACTTAAAATTTGTTAACTTTTTATAAAATATTCAAAGGCAATTTTTTTGTTGCAAATAGTCTACTATTCTAAAATGTGAATTTGTATAGAAATATAGTTTAATGATTCTTCACTAGATATCTATGTAACAAAAATTATTAACGACATCAAAACATTTTCCAATTTAAGTGTGTGTTATACTGTGGTATCTTATAGGGATAGAAATAGGGTTGAGGGGACCCGGGCACTGTCTATAATAGGAAAAATTCATTAAAATGGTGCAATAAGAAATTAGATACGGAAATTCTGTTGGTACTCAATTATGCACATGGAAGTTCATTTTACCCTTGCCCCCTTTCTATATGCACTCATGTTGTACTAGGTTGGCCATTATTTAGAGTTGTTTTATTTCGGTGTTCTTCTATAACTCATCTCTTAAAATTATCTTCAAAAACTATCCTGGATAGATATCGCTATCTTCCATTCCATTTTTGCACAATTTATTAAGGAATGTAAATTGTGGTGGTTTCAGACAGCAAGATTATAAATCAAAATTCGCAATTTGATTGGCTAGAAAACTATATACAATTCTTTATATATAATGTCCCACCTATTTGTTATTGCTATGAATTGATACTTAGTATTCATAGGCTCATTCATCTGTTGAAAAGGCCGCTATGATAAGCTTAGTGAAGATTCGGATGCTGCCTACAGACTCAGATTATGTTCTTCGTGGTGGTACAGTAAAGAATGCTATTCTTGAAGATCGTAACAAAGGATTGATCCCGTTTTTTGTAAGATATTAACCTTAACTTTTAATATATATATATATATATATATAAACTCGATTATTTAAGCGTCAATGAATTAATAAAGCTAATGCTTGGGTCAATTAGAATCAATTCTAAATTTTTCGCTATCTGATAGAATTGTCTTTGTTCAATTCTAATCTATATATACAGAATATTGACTTAATATTTTTACTAGAGTTCATTTAACGTATGCTTTTACATCATCAGAAAAAAATTACGAAATTAACTCTAACAACCTTAACCCGGTACTAAACGTTGTTTTCACATTGTATAGCTTTGCAAGTTTCAGTAATTTTTATAAACTTTTTTTGTAATTAAATGAAAACTAGTTAAATATTTGAATTTTAATATTGGTAACACTTTTTTGCTAAACCAATATCCACACTTAAAAACTCTAGTTTTACGCTTAGAATATTGCTAGCTACTTTCCATGCATCTGCTAAGATATCATATACTTTTCATTTTCAAGCTTTCTAATACAATTGCCCAACAAGCACTTCCTTGAACTTTACTACTTTTGTTTATTTTAAAATATTGTTTTTCATTAGTTCTACGTATTCGCCTTTGATTCTCCCATATTTATATTATTTTTCATTTGAAAGTGATGTATTGAAACATACATTTTAGGTGTGTATTACACTGGGAACTACAGGATGTTGCGCATTTGACAATTTGGAGGAGATTGGACCTGTTTGTATGCTAATATAGACCATTATTCTAAACTTATTAAATCTCAATAGGTGCCGAAGAAGGTCTTTGGCTTCATGTTGATGCTGCATATGCCGGTACAGCATTTCTTTGCCCAGAATATCGAAGGTTTTTGAAAGGTGTTCAGTACACAAACAGTTTTGCTTTTAATCCAAGCAAGAACATGCTTACCAACTTCGACTGCACAGCATTTTGGTGAGCATCATTTATTCTAGTGAAATGACCATACATATGAAATATTAAAAAAATGGAAACCTAAATTTATTAATAAATTCGATTCTGAAAAATGTAGAAACTGAAGCAATGTAGTAATTTTTTAAAAAATCACAGACCACTTATTGAAAAGAATAAGTGAAGTAATTTATAAACATCTACAAAAATACCCATTGCTACCAAATCAGTAGAGTATCCATTTTTGATAGCTATCATTGTGAATTAGAAATTCTGTATTAAATATTAAAACAGTTTAAAATCGAATGTTTCAGTCACTTCTAATCTTTATATTTTATGAATAAGTAAATACAAGAGGGCAGTTAAATGAATTAAATTATTTTAACCCCTTCGACCCTGAAACGTTTTAAAACGTCATCATAAAAATTCAGCGAATTTGTCAATCAATAATCACTGGAATTCTTCGACAGACTTTCTGAAAGCATGGAGTGGCGTTTGAGCCCAGACGTAGTGGATAGTTTCAAAGAACCGGAGTACGACCAATTCCAGTATCTGTATCCCATTTTCCTGAATTGATTCCGCCCAAACAATTCAGACAGAATCCTCAACTCAGATGCAGGAATTGTGCTACCAACCAAACTTAGAAAAGAAACTCGGTATCAATGTACGGTATGCAGTGATACTGCTTTGTGTATTGGATGTTTCAACGACTTATAATAGATAGCGGTTATTCAATCGAGTATAGATGCATGTTTTGATGAAAGCCTACTATTCATTTTTTCCAAGTTCTGAATAAATTCACAAGATTTTGTACCTTGTTATTTTTAGCATTTAATTTTGGGTCACTTAACAGTAGATATTGAAAATAAAAAATAATCAGTTAAATTATAGCAATGAAAAACAAGTTTACAACACGTTTTCCTGATGAAATTTAGAAGATTCAAAATTTGAATTTTTATTAGTATTTGATGGGAATTCCCGGGCATACTATTTTCAGTGTGGCCTCGAATGGGTTAATTATATCAAAAGTCTGATTTTTTAATGTCTCATTAAAATTTAAAAAAAAGTGTTTCTCTCTGCTCGCATAGAGATTTTATATATACCTTTTGTCAGTTCTAATTAATAAAGAAAAACTTTTTCAAAACTTAAACAGTATGTCTTTCGCAGTGCAGCCATCATTATATTATATATTAATATACAATCACGCCTGAAAAGTAACTCCATTTTGTATTTCAAGACAGTAAAAATCCATAAACATCAATAAAGCGAGTAATTTTTTATAAATGAAAAGTTAAAACCTCACTTGACAGAGATTCCCAGACATGCTGTATTGTTGCCATGGCTTCTTCTGCTTGTTTAAACACTTTCTTTTTCCTTGCAATTTCTATATTCGTTTCTAATCATACCTTCTCAATTAGGTATATCCGGTGATTGAGGTGACCATTCAATGTTTGGAATCTTCCAATTTTTAAAGTATGTTTGAGTTGAAATTGCCGTAGGGGGTCTTGCATATTCCTGCATGAAAAAAAATTAGTGACACTTATATTTTTCGTTCATTACTGGGATAAGATTATGCTATAACACCGAAACATACTTCTGTGAGTTAATTGCTGCTCTAGCCTGTTTCAAAGAACCTATTCCTGATCCAGTGATGCACCCCACTCCATGGCCGTATGATTTTTGTATGTTGCTGGTGTTGTGATCTTGATGGCTATGTTTCTCCATATCTTAGCTCTTTTTGATTCCTCTATCACAAATTGACTTTCGTCAGAAAATGTTGTTTTTTTCAATCATCTGTTGTCCATTTCATATAGGTCTTAGCAAACTTGATTCGCTTGATATATATATATATATATATACAGGGTGCGTCAGAAGTAACGCCCGATTTTATATACGAACTTGAAAAAACATAACAACATAATAACATGTATACTGGCATCCATATATAAAGCCACACCAACATCATAATGACAAGAGTAACTTACAATATTCGCAAGTTTATTTAAGATTTTCAAAGTGTTCACCATTAAATGTCACACATCTAGCAAGTCTGTCAGGCACACTACGACAAACTTTTTGACAGAGTTCCAGATCGATTGAGGCAAATTTTTCTTCGATACTCCTTCGAAGATCTTGAATAGTAGCAGGCTTGTTTTTGTATACCAGATCTTTCATTACTCCCCATAAAAAGAAATCAGGAGGCGTGAGATCCGGGGATCGCGCAGGCCATTCGATAGGGCCTCGTNGTCTGTGGCAGAGACAGCTCTGCAGATACTTCATATGTACTTAACCGGGGGTTCTGATCAATAAGTTCCCGCACACGGGAGATGTTCTCTGACGTCCTCGTCTCCCGAGGCCGTCCTGAAGAGGTTCTCTTCTCAAGGGTAAAACTCCCCTTCTCCATCGCTTCCACCCAGCCAAAAACAGTGCTACGGCCAGGAGAGACATCAGGGAAAGTGGAAAATAAATCGCTGAAAATCTCAGTGGCTGTCTTCCCCATCCTCCACCTAATGAAAGCATAAGACCGAAAATCAGGAATATTCGCCATGCAGCAGAGGTACACGGAACGTAGAAGAAATGAGTTGTGCAAGCTGGTGTTTATTATTTACAAGTTATGATAAGCCTTATCAGTACAAACAAAGCGTGAGAAAACAGATGTTGTTGGAGATTTTGAGCTGAAATGTAAACCTTATGAGATAAGGGGCAGTCCAGATCATTTTGACTTGGACTAATACATAAATAAAACGGAATTAATCTGAAAATTAATTATTGTACCAAATAAAAGTCGAATAATTTTTTAAGGACTGTTTTTCATATTTCACGATCGGCTATCGCTTGAAAGTCACCTGCTTCTATTTTTCACGTTGCTGAGCATTCTTATACAAACACAAATTAGTGGATATAGAGTGAGAGCACCAATATCTCAGAAAGATTTAACATTTCTAAATTATTTTTATTTCAATATATATACAGGGTGCGTCAGAAGTAACGCCCGATTTTATATACGAACTTGAAAAAACATAACAACATAATAACATGTATACTGGCATCCATATATAAAGCCACACCAACCATTCGATAGGGCCTCGTCTTCCCAGCCATCTGCCTCCAAAATTGTCATCTAACCACTGACGTACAACTAAAGCATAATGGGGCGGTGCACCATCGTGCTGAAAGTAACAATTATTGTTGTCCTTCACCCTTGGCCAAAAATGTGTTTGCAACATTTCTAAGTAGTTGTTACCATGAACAGTGTCATCAAAAAATATTGGACCAATTAATCCATTTGAAGAAATAGCTGCCCATACAGTGACTCCCGGCAAATTTCCTTCTTTCTCAATAACTACGCGTGGATTTGTCTCAGACCAGTACACGCAATTATGCCTATTGATGTGGCCGTTGAGTTTAAAGCATGCTTCGTCAGACCACCAGATATTGTCAATCACTGTCTCATTGTCATTAACTAAATTAAGAAATGTTTCAGCGAATTGTAGCCGCCTGTCAGCATCACCATCGTGTAAGGCATGGAGTAATCGAGGAATGTAAGGTTTGAGGTTTCTGCTGTGTAACAATCGGAGGACACTGCTTGCACTAATGGACAATTCACCGGATAACCGACGGCTGGACTTCTGCGGTGATCGCTGTAGTGATTCAATCAGCTCATCACCTTTAGCGTCACTTGTTGCAGACCGCTTTCTTCCTGACTTAGGGGCATCATTTACACTTCCAGTTTCTTCGAATTTTTTAATAATTGCTTTAATGTTCCTTCCTTGCACCTCGTGGATTTGAAATTCAGAAGATAACATCCGGGAAGCAGCAGCAGAATTGTCATTAGATTTGTAGTAGTATTTCACTGCAGCAACTCTCTGCTCTTTAGTCAGTCGAAAAGCCATGTCTTCTAAAACATTAATAATGATGAACAAACTTATGAATACAACTCATTTAATTAAGTGACGAATAAAATACAAATTATTTATTTTACGGATAAAATCAAATTAATATCAAAATTTTTGTATAAAATAAAAAATAAAAATGTTTTAATTTTTCCTAAAATCGGGCGTTACTTCTGACGCACCCTGTATATATATATATATTTAGGCTTTTGCCATTTAGTGGAAATAATATAATTACATCAAGGATTCAATACCTGAGCACTGAAAAATACCTATGATAATACAGACACAGTAAATTTGTCACAGCTTCTTTTCAAAATCAAAAACTTTAAATGCTTTTAGTAAATTTAACTATAAATATAAGCCATAAAACAGATTAAATTAAAGTTCGGTTTTTTAACAGGATTGATGATGCGACGGCGCTCCATAAAACATTTTGCGCGTATCCTCAGATGCCACTTTATCTGTCTCACAACCACGGCGGTACTTGATTGCTTTATGTTTAAGTTACTCAATATTTTTTAGATGCAGCGATTGACTTTATGGTATGCAACTGATTCACCATATGATGGCATGAATATTATTGCAATTTTTTAACTTGTACACTTTTAGTTTATTTTAGAACTGGCAGATTCCACTAAGCCGAAGATTCCGATCTCTCAAAATATGGTTTGTTATGCGTTCGTATGGAACACTGGGCTTGCAAAATCATGTGCGCTCAGTAAGATTTAAATTAAGTACAATTTAATACAAAATTTTACTTGACTTCATATTAATTTGATTTGGTTTCATATTATTGTTCTAGCTCAGAGACAATCTCAATTACTGTATTTAGCAAATAAGACTGGCACAGTATTTTGAAAATCTTGTGGCAGCACATAGAGACTACGAAATCGCTGCTCCACGGATTCTGGGATTGGTAGTTTTCAGATTAAAGGTTAGCTTTAATCTTTGTATTTGTAAAAGGCGTACATACCAAGTTTTTCTGATTGTTTTAAGATTTCACTGTTTGATTTATACATATTTTCTCCCGGGCCCTACAAGCACTCGAAAATTTCGAGTCGGGTTTACCACACAAGTGGTCGACAGAATCGGCCTGTTTGAGCATTCCAATTAACTCGACGAATTAGGCCTACATGTTTTGATTTGGCAGCGTTTTAGAAGCGATTCTATATAAACTAGGAATGCATTAATAAAATATTTGTCAATTTCAAAAACACATCTCATAGTAGTTTTTATGATAGTCCAACTAATTTAAGTAACTGCACAGTGCATCTTTGATTATGCTAACCATTTGAAGTAGTACAGCCATGAATTATTTCACTTAAAATTTTTGTTTTCTAAACTGTTTGAGAGTCATCAAATATCATTTCTAAACAAGGTTTGATCTATTTTCTGAACTAATTATTAATTTTTTAAGAAATGCATGACTGGCGCTAGTGCAAAAGTGTTATAATGTGCCACAATTCTAACTCACATTTAGGGACACAATGAGCTAACAAAAACTCTCTTGAGCAAAATACTTCTGAATGGAAAGATTTTTATGGTTCCCGCTGACTTAAAAGGAAAATTTGTCCTTCGCTTCTCTGTTACTTCTCCTCAAACGACAGAAGCTACTATATTCGAAGATTGGGAAGTATGTCTCAAAATTCTTACACATTTTCTTGCGAAATTATTTATATACTTTACATCAAAAAGATTTATAACATTGTGATTTCTAACATGAATTTGGATTACTTTTGGCATGAAACCTACATTTTGCAAGTCCCATGTTTATAAATAGGTTCGAGATGAATAAGAATTCAGTACGTTTTTAAATTCAAAAAATAGCTGTTTGCTCTTCCAAACGCGTCATAAAAAATTATATGCAAAATTCAACATTTACAAATATATAATTCATTTATATAATACTATTCAGTTATCTTAGCTCCATAGATGGACGCGGGTGTAATTTTTTAAGCGCATTGCACCACACCCGGAGTGAATGGGCAACCAGCCGCACCCGCATGTCTGTTAGAAAAATTCTCCCGCATCCATAATACATCCACTATTTTGTTAAATGTCGCTTGTCATTTCAAGTAATTAAGCAAAAAATGTCAATCACCTAAATGACTTTCTATAAATTCTGTTCAATTGAGTGAATGATGTCAAATATATTATAAAGATTTTGTAGTATAATTAATATTTTATTAGTTTAGTATTACACATGTAACAATATACAAATTTCCACCCGCCGGGCATTTGAAATTCAGTGCCCGCACTGCGCCTCACCCGCGTCAATCTTTGCTTAACTTCTATGCCAAGATTCGTAAAATTTTAACTCTTTCGAAAAAAGGTTTTTTAAATTTTGGTAAATACGTTAAGCTAAGAAAGTTCTTTATCAGATTTTTGAATCCAAGCTTGCTCTTCAGTTTTCGGACATTTACTGGTATATCATTCCAAATGTCAATGGTGGCAGTAAGAGTTTTTAAGAATGGTTTTTTGAATTTCACCTTATATGATATGTATGCATAATTCGGAAATTGCCAATTATCGCATTTTATAAGTATTGGTGGAGATCTATCTGTGGGTATCCACAATTCCTGATTAAAGCCAGATGATTACCAATGAAAGAGATGGATATTTAGGTACATTTCCTTTAGTGAACAATGCACCTTTTTAATCGTAATCACATAATAAAATTGAGATTACTCAATGTTCGAAGACAGGGATGCTTTCATTCTATACAAGAATATATTTATATTTGTATAAGTTTACGATCTACATCTTTTAGTGCATTTTCAAGAGAACGCTTTGATTTAATTACTTGTGCATAGAACAGAATTCCAGGAAACCTAGTTCCTTGTTTTCATGAGAGCGTGCCGGACATTTTCTGGCTCTATGTTATTACAAAAGTGCCCAACCATGCCAAGATAATTTGCGTCATTTGCTTAATTTCAGAGTGATGATTTTGCGATCTGAAAAACAGAATGATCGGGCATTGTTGTAAGTTCGTGAATATAAATCAACGAAGAAAATTTCAGGATAAAATTTGGAGCGCTTTCGTGAAAACATCAACATTCTTAAAAATTCTAACCAATGAAAAGACGCGTTGAATTTCAGACTCCTTCGTGAAAACCCAAATTTTGTTGCTTTGATAAAAGGGCCTAGCTCGTTTGTGAAAAAGCAATGTATAATATAATAATCTTTATTCTTATTGTCCAATCAAGTTTATCTTTCTATTAAACGCTTTTATGCTTCATGGAGTGCTTATGTAAAGATGTTTTGTTGTTACAATCAACTACAAATTTGTCAAATCTTGTCTATAATTTTATTTGTTTGCAATAATTTTTTTCGTAATCCTTAAGTAGTGAATTGACTTTTTATTAGTTAATCACAGCCCTTGGCGCGGAAGTTCTTGATGAATGCCATCAATTCGTTCCACCAATACGGCTATCACCCGAATATTTGCCAGATGACTCAGAAGAAGAGCGTAAATCTGTGTATGGTGAAAAAACAAATGGTCATTGGGAAAGTGAGAGTGAGGATTGCGAGAGAATTGGAGACATCAGTCCATTTTCAACAAGTGACGCATCACCAAAGAAAACTTTCCCAACAGACGAAGCAAGATACAGAAATTGCTTAATAAGAGCATTTGACAAATTATCTGTTGATTAAGTAGTCAATTGCATGCACAGTGTATAATTGTATAGCAATGTTTAGCAATGCCCAATAATGCAATGGAAAATTATAGTGGCAATGGTGATAATGTATTACTGTATAACATTCACTGAAATGCCATTTATTTTTGTAATTTATCACTATGTGTTAAGTATAATCTTTAGAGATTTATTATTTTAGTAGACTTAACACATAATAAATATAAAGAATTTAAATTTTCTTTTGTATGCTACAAAAAATTTGGTTCTTAGATTGGAAACATATGTTATTAAAAGTTGCCTAAAATCTGTTTCCTAAAATTTTAATTCCAATGAAAAACTGCTAGGGCCTGTTTCAAAAATAACACCACACTGACATTTTTAGATTTGCCTTCTTCTAATGTTCAAATTTTGAATAATTTAAATTTTTATTAAACTAATCTGAAAATTTCAAACAAATTGAATGATAAAAAATAAATTTATAAAGTTTATATTTATTGCAAGTAAATGTGTAAAAATTTGTCATTGGAAAATTCAGCATCAATTTTTTATAAATATGGTATTTACCCTAAAATTGAACTAACATTTTAGATCCATGAATTATCCCAACCTTCCACTGATCACATTTTCAGATTCAGATCAATTCCTTGGAAATTTACATGTATCCTGATCCATGGACAAGTCTGATTTTTTATGTACATTGGACTGGTTCATGCTATTTTGAGACTGTCTCAATTTGGATTTTAGTTTTATCTTAAAAATGTTAAAAAAAATCTTATTTAAAATGCATAAATGAGACAGTTTTAGATATTATAGTTCTGTGTTTACTGTATTATATTAATATTCCAACTCTAAATATTCTCTAGTTGACCTTTAATTATGCTGATTATATAAATTTGTGGATTGTTATTGTATGGATATTAGTAACACTAATTAACCCTTTAACAACAATAAGAAATTGAGTAACGATTTTACAAAATTTTTAGTTATTTTGATATTAGAGGGATGGCTTAACCAGGGACTTTGAGTACTCAGAATGTTAAGAAATCAAACTTAATTAAGCTCACAAACCTTGATTGGAAAAACTTGGAAGAGAAGTCAGCAAAACTCAAACTCAATTGCAAATCCGCTAAGAAATACCTCAAAAAAAAATTTTTTAAATTTCAAATTTCTTTATTGAATGCAAACAACTATTGTTTAGGTTAGAACACTTGGAATTATTGCAAAATGAATGTTTTTTAAACTAATAATCTCAGAATTAGAAAATACTTGATCAAACTCAGTATTTTCTTTAAAAAAAATATTCAAACTCAAAACATAAAAACTCAGAGTGAGTAACTTTAACTCAAAATAATATAGTCAGTATCATTTTGTTCAAAAATAAATTTTTTGTCCAAAACTAAGATGGGTCACAGGTGACCCAATCATGAGTAAGGGTAAAGTTTATTAAGTTTCTTATCTATATATTTTCCCAATATTTTCAATAATGAGATTCTACTTAATATTGTCCTTGACTTAAAAATATATAAAAATTTTTAGAAGCTTTGTAAATATATTTCATGAACATGAAATTCAAAAATCCCAATGCATAGTATTTGTAGATCTACATGTTGTTAGCATAATATAGAAATACATATAAATGTCCAATATCAATAGTAGATGCATTGCATGTGTGATTTTGAGTGATTTCTTTTGATATGATATTTACCCTTACTAATGATATTTTCATCAATGGCTTAGAACCAAATTTGAAAATGCAGTGCAACTAGAGTATTCAAACAAATATTTATAAACCATAGTGTTAAGTATGGTTTTGTGAATTATTCACTAAAATTAAGACTTCTCTGTGACAATGCACTTTCCTAGAACTTATAAAATATATCAAAATTTATTATATTAGAATTTCATCATTTTGAGCACCTGTCTATTTCATAGTAATCAATCAATTTCTCCATTACTGCATTTATGAATAGTTCTTTTGTGTTTTAAAAAATCTTTGATAGCAAATTCACAAACTTGATAATCAATTTTGAAAAAATTCCATTTCAAATGTATTGGTCACCAGAGTCCTATCATTGTGAAAGGTTTAACTAATTCTAAGCTAAATTTTAAATTATTGATAACTATTTTCTTAATGGTTGCTTTAATCATGCATATCATCTTTGTGTATTTTCAATAACCATTTTGATAAATTTTTCATTTTAATATCATTTACATTAAAACTTTTGTTACATGATATCAACAAATGACAAATTAACATTACTATGGAGTATTATCTATAAACCACAAAAATTGAAATGAAACATAAACAAATTTAACAAACAGATATTTTCAGTTCCAAATTAATTTTTAATGCTGAATTTTGTTACATTAGCAAATGCATTGTCAAGTAGACACATTTTTTTACTTCTTGGCTTTTCTAAAGTTAATATTTCCTCCAACATACTTTAACATAATCTGAACTTTGCATAGTACTGAAATGCATTTTATCCAGTTTGTGAAGCTTATTATATTGTAGAATCATGAGGTGCTCTAGCTACTCCAGCAGTACAGATAAACTCAAAGGTTAAATCAAAGGTTGCAGAGACTACCATTGTAGACCCAAATTCAAACAAAAGAGAGAACATTGGTAGTTCACCAATTCAGTAAAGAAAAGCAGAAACTATCCACCAAGAATATGTTTCCTGCAGCAACCAATTCACATGACATCACACCAAAGCCAATCCAGGAAGCCATCCTTCTTTGCCAGTGTGCTAATTGTGTGTCTCAAGTATTAATTTCTAGCTCAAATAAACAATTTAGCTCAGTGTTCTAGTATCTCAGCTTATGTAAATAATAAAACAAAAGGCATGTAGTTACCATGCATTCATGTTCACCAATGGTTTATTATATTTGCAGTGTGTTATTTAAGTGCATGTATGAAAATGAAATGATCAAAATAAAAGTTGTTAATCCCTACAGGTACACATAGCCATAACTTAAAATGACCATGATTTGGGCTGCCATCTGTTGAGGAGCTAGTTGTTGCCCCAGACACAGCGGAATAATACCCAAATCATTGCTGGATCTTAAGTAAAAATTATTAAGTTAAAATCCATAATGAATCTAAAAGGGGTTAGCAAAGTTAATAAAATTCAAAAAGCAAATGATGTCAAAGCAAGAATAAATTTTATTGTGCATTCAGTACAAGTTCCTCACATATTTATAACAATTGCTTGAATTATTACCTGGTACATGTTTACAAAACTTAACATGAATTCCCTTGCAAAATTAAATGAGCAATAACATGTCTGATCAAATCAAGGGGACAAATAATAAATTGATTGAATTACTTCACTCAAAAATAAGAGAAATTAATATCAATAAATTGATAGCAACAAATCAATACATCATCATGATGTAACACTAAATTAGAGTGCCAGATAATCAAAATAATAAAAATAATCAAAATAGGGACCCCAAGTGAATCTACAATATGAGGTTATACATATAAATAATAGCTGTAGCTGAGGTTATACACAGAGTTCTCTAATGAAGTGACATGTTTTGATTTTGTACTGAATACTTTAAGGACATCTGAGTATACTGATTTATGTAAATATCAAGTGTTTTAATTATATTTTAAATCTTTAGTGCATTATATTACAAAGATTTGCTACATTTTGTAATATTAGAATTATTTATACCAGAAAAAAATGCTAGGAAGGTTCATTAGGCTAGAAATAACACTATTTAGGTGGTAGACTTACATCAGCTATTTTGCATTCTCCCTGATTTGGCAGCAGTATTATTTTGCTTTATCATAACCTAAAACATTTTTATAAGGCATCCTGATTTTTTAATAAACTCTGAAGCAAAAATTTTGCAGCAGTATGAACATTACATGATCAAGTTTACTGAAGAATTCCAGAGCAAAAGCCCTAGAAACTGTAAAAAAATTTGAAAACATTGACGCCAAAAATACATCTCACCACCTGTAGTTTCAACATTTTACCAATTTTTTATATAATTTTTTTTAAGTAATTGATAAAAGTCAAAGTAGAATATTTGCTTGTTCCTTCTTCTGATGGCAGCCTCAAAATTGTTAAAAATTTGTTATTTGTTAAAATTAAATTCCTTTTGATAAAGAAAGTATAACAAATAAACTATTAACCTGATGATGAGATTACTTCAACACAATTGCACAACCACAAGCCCATGATTGTGTTCTCACTTTCTTCCCCTGCCCCTTTGCAGCAGCCATCTTCATGAATCAACTTCCTTGCCAGACAATAGAGTGACAAAACCTAAACAAATAGTTTCAAGTAGAATAGACAAAGCAAGTTTAGAACTGAGCAATGATAAGCCTATTATTTACATATCAGTTATTGCTCTCCAAGCAGACCAGTGTACAAGAGGTATCTTAAGTTCTGATGTAAGTAGAAGCCATTGTACAATTCTGGACTCCACATACATTTTGCCATTTTTAAAACTAGTTTTCATCTACAAGGTATATGCAATCACTTTATTTCCACTAAATATTATTATATGACTAATTCCATGGAATTGACCAAATTAATGTTGACTTAGTACATATAATGGCAAAAAAATTTCATCAGAACAGTTTTTAAGATATTAGACAGTTATGTATTTTACATTCTTCATTAAGTTCAACTCTTGTCAATACATTGTAACCAATTATATACTACTTCAAAATTCTTTAATATTTGCAAATATCATTTTTCTACAAAGATTATTAAACCTGAATTTTAAGAAAATACTATTAATTGAAAAAATACATGAATAATTTCACTGAAAAATCTTATGTAATGTCATGTGGAAAATGTCAAACCTAAAATTTAAGTTCCCTTATAAATGTAGAATTTTTATGTAATGGGACTCACAATCTGGGAATAATGTACACAGACTTAAATTATAAAGAAAATAAGTGGAAAGAAATTTGTAAAGTAATAAATCCATTCAAAAGTAATACATTCACAAGTGCAGTGTTTATGAAAATCAAATTTCTTTGTTCATTATTGTGGCCATTAAAATGAATTTGCTATAGTACATAATTTTTAGAATTTCTTATCAATGAAATAATTCTAAGAATATTTGAATGATATACAATAACTACAATCAATAATCACATTGTTTGACAATTGTACAGAGACTTAAAATATTTTCTAACTGCTAAACTGAACTTTTTGCAAATTGCAGAAAATCAAGTTTTCATGTGATTTACAATATCTTTCAAATATCCATATCAGGATTTTCAGAAATTGCAGAGAAATATTGACAAAATAATGTGAAGTCAGGCAATTTGCACACTAGATTACGATATATTAATTTATTTCAAGAATTAGAAATTGTAATCTTAGATTTCTAAAACTATTTTCATTGGTTTTTATAAAGCATGCAACATATGAATCAATTAGATATTTACATTTAGCAGTAATTTAATACTTGGACTTTATATCAATTTTGTTAAGTTGTTTGTATTTCCTGAAGTGATGGCTTACAATCAAGTTATTTACATAATCAAATTTTGTTTAGGTATCATATTAAATTTTAAATGCAACAACAGTGATTGAATAATAGCCTTATTCCTAGTGTGATGAGTTCAACATTGCAGACAGGGCTGCTCTAAACTTTCAGGTAAAATTTTATGATGAGTGGTTTTGTTCAATAGGAAAATTGTTTTTGAATCTAAAATATAGCAATCAAATGTATTAGCAGAATTTTGACTTTTTATACATATATATAATTACACAAAATTTACATGAAAAGTTTATATGAGACTGGCAAAAAGATACTTTGTGTGTTTTCAACTTGATTTTGCAATCTATAGGTATCACAAAAATTCTATAGTTTAGTTAAAATGCCCTTAAGTTTGAAATTGAATTTAGTTTAATGAATTGTAAATTCAATGTACTTTGGTTGGCTAACAGAAATTAATGTTTTCTAGTCTTACTCTGAGTTTACATCTGTACAATTAAATTTAAGTAATTTTTGAGAAAATTTCAAATTTTACAATAACTTCGAATTTCCTAGACTAAAAATATTCATTTGTAACTTATGTTGTGCACTTTCAATTTATTTTTATTTTGGCTATCACTGATTTCTCTTCAGAATTTATTCAATTGAAAAACTATATTTCCATTCAATGTAAATTCTGGTCAATGAATTTTCCACTTAATTTAAATTCTTTAGTCAATGTAAATTCTGGTCAATGCAATCTTTGTAGACCAACAAAAAAGAAATAAATGCTTGAATGACTATATTATTGTAGAATTGGTGGCTGGTAGGGAAACTTAACTAGAAACTTAATTGACTCCACAAAAGGTTTGAATAGCATTTACTGAACAGCCATGATTCCAAGAAACAGGTTAACAGAGAACTATTGACATATAGATATAACATTGGTAATTCATCCAAGTAACAGAACTACTTTTAGGTAAGAACCAAGATGACCAATTCCTATGGCTTCCAGCCAAAGTGGAACATCCAGAAGTAAAGTGCTTAACCTATTGACTGGTGCTACCCTATCTGTCTCACTTGCTTAATTTCTATCTCACTTCAAAAATACAACTCTCATTTTCATTGTTATCTCTCAGCTCACTATTAAATAATCTGTAATTGCCAGATATTCGTGCTAGCCAACAGCATGGTATCATCACAGTGTATGGTTTTATAAGTGCATGTACATGTTGAAATACGAACAAGAGATTTATTATTTCCTTATACATAACCGTATACATAACTTAATG
>CABFPE010000035.1:1623155-1643849 GCA_900660155.1 Hofstenia miamia | reverse complement strand
TTGAAAAGTGAACTGCATTTATCAGATGAAACATGTTTTGCGAATTTTTATAGAATGACTACTGATCATTTCGATTTCCTTTTGAATTGTTTGGGAAGTTACTTGCAAAAGCAACAAAGCTGCCTTAGAGAGGGTACGTTGTGCGAATGCGCCAAACCCTGCATACAAGAATAAATGAATATTACAATTATTGAAACACAGAAAGATTATGGGATGCAAAAGTAAAAAATATTTTAAAAAAATTAATAACACTAATTTTAAAATTGTTATTATAATATAATAATTATATCATCTGTTAATTAATTACAATAATTTTCTTCACTTGTAATGATATTTTTATTAAAGAAAAGTAGTTTGTTACAAAATTTAAATTGTGCACTTCTCAGAAATAGATTATTGAATTAAAAGTTCACAACAAAGTTGGAATCGCGTACACACTTACAACTTTTCTTGTGCGCCTCATTAAATCACGAAAGGTTGCGCGCAAAAGTAGAACCAATTTAACTTCTGAAATTAGGTTGCGCGCAAAGTTGGAATCGCGTACACACTTACAACTTTTCTTGTGCGCCTCATTAAATCAAGATAGGTTGCGCGCAAAGTTGTAGGTGTGCACGCTACTTTAGACCTTCATTACTTTCTAGTTCTTTTAAATTTTTAGGAGTTAAGCTTAAAATTGGCAGTGGTCTACTAAAAAATTCATTGCCATTTGTGATCGGTAAGGTAATGTCTTTCAAATTGGCACAACAACTGCATTGGTGGTACTTTTAAAAATTTTTTTCAAGGCGTTTTTCTCGCCCTACTGCTTTATTGTATGCTGCTTTTACTTTTTCAATTGAAACATTCCACACGTCTATGTTAACATTCCAATTGGTTTCAACGCAAACAAATCGTACAAATTTCTTAATGGTTGACAAAATGTTGAGAACAGTAACTGATTTGATTTTTCCCGTTTTTTTCAGTTTGGATGTAAAAACTGCCAATTGCTTATGATCCTTTAACATATTTGTTTTTTTACATAAATTTTTGAGCATGCTTTTAGAAGACTCTGAAATTATAGTCTTTATACTACTTGATTCGACCATTGATACTTCTAGATTATCTGCCAAAGATTCATGAAAATTATTTATGACATAATCAATATCAGCTGTATTTAGGAATTGTCTAAGTTGCTTAGGAAAATATTAGCACACCGAGGGTTGATTTATGATGACAACTTCATGATTAGAAAAAGTTACTTTGTGTCGTCTGTTATAAACAAAACGTCTTTTGCAAGAGTTACACTGAAACAATTTTTCATATGCTGGGTTCGGAAATAGTCTAAAATGAATAAACGATAACTTTCAATATGTGGAATATTGTGCATTTTCCTCAAGTGATGACGAATTTGAGAACACTGCTTAAAGCAAAAAATACATTTAACTTTCCCTTTCTGGATATTGCGTTTCTTAGGCTTTTTCCTCTTCACATTTCTTCCAACTTTTTTTCCCTGAGTATTAGATTTAATTGTTTCACCATCTTGAAGACTTAGTTGCATTAAGCAAATATCATCTATTTCAGTATTAAATTCCGTCATTTCTGAAATAATATAATAAATTAAATATTACCCGAAATAATAGCTAGATGAGAAAATATATTAATACATATATAGGAAATGTAGTTGTACATTTAACTCATTAAACTATCAAATTATTGACGCAATGCAGTGAAAGAACCAACTATTTTCATTGGTCCATGCAGGCTTTGATAGCTACTTTGCAAACCGCAGCTTAAGCTGTGCAAAGCAATCATCAGTGGATAGCATGAACGCAAATGCCCTGCAAGGCATTAATTTATGTTTCCTCAGTAATGCACTATTTTATTAAAGAATTTAAAAACATGTGTACTTACAGATAATATAAGAACTGAAAAATTTATATATCGTCCATATAAAAAATGATCACGTAGAAAAAATTTTTAGTGCAAAACAAGCATTGATACTCCCCAAATGTACTACTAAAAGTGTCCCAAACTAAAGTGGTCCTAACAAATTCCAGGGCAGAAATACCGCTAAGTACTATGGCGTTTTTTTCTCAATACCGCTCAGTACAAAAATTTAGGTAGTTAGCGGTAATATATGTACATGTATATATATATATATATATATATGGAAAAACGACTTATAAATTAATATACACGTTTATAAATATATGAAATTTATATGTAATATATAAACTAATGGCGTATAATGTGTTCAATACTTCGTATGTCCAGCTCTGGCATTAAATAGAGCACGTACACGTCGTGGCATACTTGAAACAAGGGTAGTTAGAGTTTCAACCGGTATATCTTGCCAAAAATATTCTGTAAAGGGTAGCGTTGTCATCTTGGTATATAAAATTTGCTCTGAAATGTTGTCTGGCAAATGGTAACATGTTGGTGTCCAAAATCAACCCATACTGGTACTGGCTGAGGTTTCCCTCCACTATGTGCATGTCAGACTTGCCATCACTGTGGAAAACACCCCAGACAGTTACCCCACCGCCTCCAGCCTGGACTCTGGGTAGTATGCAGTCTTCGTGTAGAATCTCGTGAACCTGATGACGAATTTTCACGCCGCCATCTTGACGGTAAACTAAACATTTTGACTCGTCACTGAATACAACGTGCTGCCAGTGTTGTACTTGCCAGTTACTGTGTACCCTAGTCCACCTTAAATGTTCTTGACGATGTCGTCTTTGTATTAAGGGTTTCCCTGACTGATCTCTAAATTGGCTGCAAGGGCTCCTTGTTTCGCTCCTGCCCTAGCGCATGCCAAGGATGCGATTGCATATTTCAGCATTCAGTTGACGTCTCATGTATATAATCGTTTGATAGAAGAGAAATAGCACACATAAACTATAACAAAAGTCTTTTATAACACATTGGGGAACAACTCTAATTTTGCTCACATTTGGGTTTGGTTATGTTGTACTCAGTTTTTGGGTTGTTAGAAAATGACGATATATACAAAAATTACATGTGTAGAAAGACCATAAACTCATTTACATCTTGAGCACAAACACGCCTGTCTGCTGTCAATTTAACTAATTCAAATTGAGCGAAATATGTCATTATAAACATGATTTTGAAAATATTCCAAACTTTATGCCATGCCTTGTATATATATATATATATATATANAAATAATATGTTAATTAAATGATTTAATAACTATAAAACATGTGTATCGATGATAAATTCATCAAATTACAATAGATAGATCATAGTTATTAAAAATAAAATGGTTTAGGCAAGGTCATAAAAAGTCGGATCTTTGATTATGCAAGTCGGATATTTGTTTGTGCTATTCGGATTTTTGCTTGTGCTATTCGGATTTTTGCTTGTGCTATTCGGATCTTTGATTATGCAAGTCGGATCTTTGCTTGTGCTATTCGGATCTTTGCTTATGCTATTCGGATATTTGCTCGTGCAAGTCGGATCTTTGCTTGTGCTATTCGGATCTTTGATAGGAAAAAACTGTAGTACCATCTAGTAGTGCCTTTACAGAAAATCGTTTTTTTGGTGTGAACCATCAGAAACGATTTTCTCTTCGTCATGATGGCTGGACGAACATCTTGCCTTCGAGGTTCCTTCCTCTTTAACCATGTCCGGTTTTTAGACTTTGTGCCATGGGCATCCCATGAGACCCAGGTCTCGTCTTGAACAGCGTAAAGGTTGTTCTTCATTCATGCCAAGCAAGACACCCCGCAGCTGCTTTGCACAGTTAACACGCAGTTGTCGATGCTCATCCGGTAGGTTGTGTGGCACCCAAACAGAGCAGACACATCGCAGTTCCAGATCTTCTTGAAGAATTGTATTGTGCTGTGATCACTATCCAGTTGCTCAGCCAGATCAGAAGAAGTTAGATAAGCCGCGTCCTCAATTAATTCACGTACATTTGACGTCCTCTCATCTGTTCTTGATGATCTCGGACGGCCAGATCGCGCAGCATCAACAAGTCCAATTCTTGTTCCATTATTGATTTCTTTTATCCAGCGCTGAACTGTTCTGAGGGATAGAACATCACTATTCCATGTAATAAGTTCCTTGTAAATTTTCATTACAGATTTACCGTGTTTTACACGAGTAAAAACATAGAATCGGTAGTGAGATTTCTCAGCATTCATTGCTCGTTGCATGTTGATATAATACGTTAATTTAATCTACGCCCACGCAGGCGTCAAGTAATCAATAGTTGATTTCGTTTCTCACAGATCCGCACGATGGTCTAGATTGTCAAATAAAATAGTTTTGTCAAACAAACGTAATTAATTTGTATGCACACAGCATACCGAAAGGACTTATGTTCCACCCGAAGTAAAAATGGAATACATGTTCACAAATCAAAGTAAGTGTTGCAAACTATTATGAAACGTTTTATAAATTTTATCATAATCTCAAGTGCGTTTCTTTTTAGTGGAGTCCATGTCATCTTTTGTTAAAGATAGTAATGGAGCAGGACGGATATTCATTTTCCCTTTTAGATAAATAAAATTTAATACTTTTTGTTCCTTAAATGTAAGTGCATGCTTTTCATTTAGAATCAATTCAATATTTTTTAGTAATTTCCCAAAAACATCAAGAGGAGGAACTCGTACATCTTCTTTTCCTTTTTTCTTTATAGGCTTTTCTCTAGAATAACTCTTGTTATATACCTCTTGTAAATCACTTATTTCGCCAACAATTGAGCTCTCCTTTATTTTAGGATTTCTAAAATTTCTGCATACAAATTTTACAAAAAATTTTAATGTGGATAGCACAGTCAAACATATCCGCTAGAGTAGTCCTTAATCTGTTATAAAGCTTTTCTAAGGCTTTTCTTAACTTTTCTTAAGCTTAGTAAATTTTTGAAATCTTATGTACAAGATTTTGATTAGTCTTTGATGAGAAAATAAAACAGAATTTTATAGAAGCTTCTGTAGAGCCTCCCTCCCATACTTTGTTCTTGTGCTTCTCAATGAACATTTGAACACGCGGCAATATCATCATCTTCAAAAATGAGACTCTCTATTGCTTTTGGAAATTCATTGACGTTACTAGATTCCGAAACTCTTTTGAAAATGTGATTTTTTACTGTGCTGTTTCGCAGTGGATTTGTCAAACGGTTAAAACAATTGTGGCTTGCGTAAACTCTTTTGCATTTTAACGTACGATAATAGCTTAGAAGGTATGATCGAAAGTTCATTTTTAAATTAGTGTGGCAATTTGATAAACTATTTCTCATTTTCTTAACGGATTTGCTGAAAATTAAGCACAATGCTGGATCTTTTATCATTTTTGTTCTAAAAATTCAAATAAAAGCTTAAACAATGATTAAATGATGCCTTTTAATTGTTAAATCAAGAGCATCTTCCAACTCATTGAAAGAAATATCCATATCAGACCATTCGGCATCCATTTTGACTGAAACAAAAAAATCTATAAGTAGCATGCACAAATAACCCGTATTTTTATAAAATGTACAGATTGTACTGTATAAATGTTTTAAAAATCTATAAAAAATTTTTCATAACTTAAATTTTTCTGAATGGCCATTACAATATACAATAAAGGAATTACTTCTAAAAGTTCACTAAGTTTACTGGAAATGCTAGAATTTTTAATCTTGTACCAATGGTCCTATATATATATCAGGCTAAATGTTTTTTAAGAACCTCATCATGAGCGCGTTTCAAAACATAAATCCTTGAAATTTTGCAGGGTGATGTCTCTTGAATTTGCCCACCCCCATGGGAAATATATTTAAGTTCGAGTAAACACTGCGGGAGCAATGGCCAAAAAATAGGAATTTTGGGAAAAATTTTCGGACCGTTTCCTGGATATGGAAGGTTTTTGCATTTTCCATAGCAAAAAGGGCTTTGTATTGCAAAACGGCGATTTTGGCTGTACACCGCGCAGAAAAGACCACTTTTTTCATAGTACGGAGTTCGGAAACACAGGTTTGACCCCTATTATTATAAAACCCTAAACAATTTTATCTGATATTTTTTCATATTACATGTAATGAAGATTAAAGATATTTTGAAAATTCTAAAATTTTCACAAATTTTCTCCGCTTTTTGTACACTATCTATTTATTCACTTACAACTATAATAAAATTTTTCACAGAGGATGATTCGTATCAGCTCCAAAATTTAATGGATTAATCTTTCAAGTCAATGCTCATAAAAGTTTTCAAGTAAACAACCATTAAATTCAGCCATTCTAGCACACACAAAAATTCTCACATAAGTGCAAATCGCGAAATGCAAAAAAAATTTTTGAGAGGAATGTGTTTTTTCCTTTCAATTATCTTACAATGAATGGGGAAAAAAATTTTTTCGTTTATGTATTTAATACACAAAAAATGTACATAACGCTGAATATATCTAGAAATATACAAAGGTGTACAAAGCGCGGAATATATATATATATATATATATATATATATATATATGTGCAATGGATATATATGTATGCAATATATATAATATATAATAAGCAGACTGTAAACAATAACTCATTGAAAGGGCATGCGAACGGCAAAACATTTACAAACACTTACCATACTGCAAGTATTACTTTGGCAATATTAAAATTTTTAAAGTTTGTTAAAACATTCAATCACTTTCGCCAGAGCATTGGCATGTGAGCAATATCGTTGAGTGCTCAGGCTATTTTTTAGAAGCTACCTAATAGCTCAGAGCAATGTTTTTAAAGCACATTTCATTATTATGACGCATGCTACTAAATAGTTGGCAAAAATCGGCCATTTAGCTCGCATCAGCGCCATATTCTTCTGCAAGACTCAGCCATATCATTGAAAAGCTTACCCTTTGAATTAAGAAAGGGGTAGTGATTTCTGCTATTCAAGAACTTATAAAATAGGACGCTAGTGATTAATGGGTTGAGAAAAGCAACATTCTCAATTCGAGGGTAGTTGTCATTTCTAGTAAATAAATATTGGCTGTTCAGTGTATCGTCCAACTTATTTATTCTTTTGAATTTCTCCTGCTTAATATATCCCGAACCATTATGATGCGTACACCGAATTCACCGTTTCAGTAATTTCACAAATTACAATTTAGACAAAATAGAGATTTCTCTTAAGCGGATGTTACGTGATGGGCTTTGTCCCCGGGGCAAATGAACTATGTTAATTGCTCTTTGGCCTGGTTCACGATGAACTCATTGTCCGAGAGTAATTATCTTATAATTATCTCGCGCGGGAGTAGATGTCCATCGTGTAACATCCGCTTTAAGAAAGTTCATGCAGATCATATCGCCAGAGAAAGCAACCAGCCGAAGTGTTTTTTTTGTTTGTTAGTTGCAGGCATATAACTGTTAGTTGCGGTGTGAAGGATGGAGCCATGCTTTTTTTCTTAGTTGATTGTTTCATTTGAAGAACCAGCTTTCATATTCTATTATCCAGTTTTTCAACAGATAGTCAAGTGAGTCTATTTCAAACAGCTGCATGAAAGATTAACATCTTGATATTTTCGTTTGTTTCAGTCTGACTACTGATACGGCACCCATGTTGAGCACTTTGCGCAAGCCAAAATGCTCAGTTAGAATTTCCTGAAAACATCCCTGGTTATTCCCGAATGACGTGGTTGCTGCTTCTCCACCTTTTCCTTGAGGACTTCCACATTCTCTTGAGTGTATACAGTGCACCACATGATATTTACGCGGTTAATAAACGCGGTATCTCACTTGGAGTGCTTTTGTAGTTTCTGAAATAGAATTGAATTCTACTCTTTGATGTTTATATTTGGTCGTTAAATCCTCCAAGTTTAACAACACATTGTAGAATACTGTGACACCAAGAATTTTAAAGAATTCTTCCATTATTTTAAAACATATCGTGTTGGTGTTATTTATTTGATCGTCTTAAATTTGTAGTTTTCGGCAATTTCCTTCGGCCTTGTTTGATAATGCAAGTGGCGCCTTCTGCAATGGCATTAGTCAATGTAATATGCACAGAAGTACAATGTGCAATTAAAATTAACAAACTCGATGAGTCATTTATGAGTTTGTGTATCTGTTTCATTCTTTTTACATATTTCGATGTTATTAGTAGAGCCTTAATTTTTTGTGAACAGATATTTAATATTTGTTCACATATTATTCACATTTTGAGAAGAGCATGTGAACACATATTTCAACTATTTTATTGAAACACCCATGTTTTAGCACATATTTCACCGCTTTCGACATAATTTATTTGACAAATTGGGTTCTAGGAGATTTGGCACTTGCCCAAAATTGTTCAATCCAACATTACCATACAGAAAGAGCATTTACTAAATTTGGGGTTGTTCTAATAGATCGCAGAACAACGCTTTCTGAAACAAACTTATGTAAATCTATGTTTTGTACATTGTACACAGTGTTGGAACCGTGCTTTGATTTTTCGGCACGAAATGATGCAGAAGAAATGTAATATTTATCTCGAAATTATGTTTTTAGGCACATATTTTAGCACATATTTCAACAATGTAGAACACATTTTATATTACATGTTCTACCCATTTTCACCACGTCGTCATTAGCCATATTGTATATTTGGTTTCCCAACCGAGCGACTCCTGAATAATTATTATGTGCACTGTGTATAGGTAATTTGTATACGAAAGAACAATTATATGCCAACCTTGTTGCAAAATCTCTATAATATTGATAGAGATGTAAACAAATGATACATTACTAAATAAATGAATCTTTCAGCTACATACCGTAGATATGTAGGTATGAATACATGTTAGGGTTTTTTCCCACTATCGATTTTATCAGCAGATTTTAGTCGAGAATGTAATTATTTTCGTTCACATTGGCAATTTTTTTATCATCCGATTTTTATCAGTTGGAAGAGCGTTCAGACTATCGATTTTTTATCAGATGATAAATTATCATCTGATAAAAAATCGATAGTCTGAACGAAATAACAACTCCAATTATATTTTGATTGACAGTGAGAAAAATAGCAACATTGTTTAATTAGAATGTAAACAATGTTTGCATATTTTGGATCATTCAATTTATCACGTTAATGGATAACAATTGCGATAATTTAAAAGTGCTGCTTTTAGCTGCTATACAGCTCATTTTGCACGTTCCAAACACATTCATCCCCCTCTATAAGTGCGATTAATTTAAGGACGTCATTGTGCGCCCACTGCTGGTTCATCGCCGCCGTAATTATAATGATCAACTATTGAGATGTTTAATCCGTTTGCACTTGTAATTTTCATATGCGCAAACAACCCTGGATTTTAATGGATTATAATTTGAATGGCTCCGTGAGACTGAATCTTGTAAATAATAATATAATTTATAAAGGGTACATTTCTTTCCAAATAAGCAAATAACTCAATTTTGTGTATAAAATATTTAAATTAGCAATTAAAGCTGAAATATAAAGTTGAAATATTTCAACGACAATAATTTACGTTTTGGAAGTCGGTTTTATACTTGAGAAGTAAGCAATTAGTTTCAAGTAGCTATTCGACTAGTTTTAATACCGTTCAGACTATCGACTTTTATCAGCTGATAAACTATCAGATGACAATAATTTAGCTGTTTTGCCAAAAAAATCGAATGGAGCGTTCAGACTATCGACTTATCAGCTGATAAAAAAGCAGATGGAGTGTTCATACTATCGACTTTTATCACCGATTTCTTCCAGATGATAGAACTCGATAGTGGGAACACACCTTTACATGCATACAAGGCACATGGAGCCTTATCCACCTGCCTACATTGATACCATTTCTTATTATGAGACAGTTGAGTTCCCTTGGTTATAATTGATCCATCAGTTTTTCAATGGCTGCTTATCAATTTCTTAAATATTTTGGAGATTTGTACTTTCTCAATGTTTAGCCCTCAGTATTCATTTATAGTATGTATTTTGCTAGTTTTGTTACGCTATATTGACTTGGGTTGGGTTGATTTACATAAAATTTTAAAAACAAGTTATGCAGTCAAATTCCAAAAATTTACATTCGATTGCAGAATTATATATTTTTTTAAACAGAAACTATTTTGTTGTTCAAATCTGCTTACTTCAACTCTCAACCTACTGCGGCATGTTGCTTCGCCCTTTCCTAAAATCGGTTTTTGAGATTGCTAAGTTTTAAAGAAATTAGTCACAAAGTCTATGTATGAGTTAATTTGAATTAAATTTATCCATTTTTGATAATTCTGTAAGTTTTTATCAGTTTTAGACTGAATTAATTTGTTATCGGCGTTATATTCATATTGCGCAGTCATTAACTTTTTAGTTTTCTGTGGTAACTCATTATACAAATTCGGTAAGAGTATTAGTTTATAATGTTCAATTTTAAAGAAAAGTAATTTCAGTAATGAATATAAAACTACTTTGTAACTACGTTTGACCAACTTTGTCAAATGTTTCATTGAGTGATTAACATTAATAACAGCTTGTTGGCGTTTTAATGATTTTTTTGTTTCAGAAGTGATTGCTGATGGCAGATTTTTCTGGAAAATCTGTAATTGTTACTGGCGCTGGGAAGGGCATTGGACGAGATATCAGCGAAGCATTAGCTTCCAGAGGAGCTAAAATCTATGCAGTAGCACGTACTGAATCCGATCTCCAGTCATTGAAGTCAAAGTACCCTGAAAATGTATCATACAGTGTCCTAGATGTTGGTGATTGGCAAGCTGTTNATATAAAATAAATATATATATATATATATATATATATATATAATTATTTTATATGAATAACAGAATATTTCTTTAGTTTTACCAATTTTGGCTTTTTCGTGCTAAGCCGCTGCGTACGCAGCCTTTATTAATTGCATATCGCAATGCTTTTTTAAATGACAATTTCATAACCAATCTGTTATGATGTCCAATAAATGTAGATTTGTTTTAAATAAGTAATTGAGGTCATGGTTTCAACATTGTACTATATCATACGGAAGTATACTTTGCAACTCTTCATGTATATCATTGTTCGTTTTCAAAAGCAACTTTCTAGTGTACAAATGAATATAATTTTGAAATCGGTAAACAACACCATTTTATTTACACAATTAATGGCAATGTTTTATCACATTGCTAAATTCCGCTTTTATTACAATGCTTGAAAGTGTCTGGTTTAGATGATGTTCTGGGTATTTTTAATTATCGTTCAAATAAATTTACAATAATTCATTTCCGCCGATTGCATTGCATTTTTTCTTTAATATCACATATATATATATATATATAAAGTGCAAAATTGTAAACAAAAAAGTATTAAAAAATTTAGAACCTTCACTATTTTTGGCATATATTTTTAAACATGCTATTTAATTTAATAATAGACTGGATATGTTAGTGCTTAGAAAATGAGTTTCTGGTTCGCATTATTGAAAAACGTGGTACAAGCATTGTCAATTATAAATAATGCATTTTAGCAATGTGCAATGTATTTCAAGATTTACAGTAAAACCCCTGAAAATTACATACTCGCTAAC
Source organism: Hofstenia miamia (assembly GCA_900660155.1). Taxonomy (NCBI): domain Eukaryota; kingdom Metazoa; phylum Xenacoelomorpha; order Acoela; family Hofsteniidae; genus Hofstenia; species Hofstenia miamia. The sequence goes on along the minus strand of CABFPE010000035.1, from coordinate 1,632,365 downwards.
AACCATCTACTGGGGTTGATAACATTAGTTATTACGGACTATACACTAAAACCAGTAAGCTACACAAGCTATATTTTGACCAGATATGGACACGCCCCCCAAATTTTAGTCTTTTCTAGCGCAATGGAAGTAATTGACAAAATAACAAAAAAAGCCAAACCATAACGTATTAGATTGGCTTATTACAGTTAATTTATTCGGTTTAAATTTTGAGCCCGATCAGTCAGGCCAATTCTCGCCAATGGGCTCATACTGTGTTAACTACCTCATTAAGTTAAAAAACAGATTAGGTAACAAAATGCATTAAGTTAGAGAAATGTTAGTTTGTTTTAGCGACATTATTTAATCAAAAAATACAAATATTCTTTGTTGCTTTTTGAGATGCGTTGTATCCTGTTAAAATTAAGAATTTACATCAATCACACTGTTGCCATCAAGCTATTTAGTAATTTCAGTAATAAATTAACTTTCGGACTAAGTGTCATTCATAATATTCTGAAATCAAGAGAAACATGTTACTATAAGCATACAAATCTGCATAATGGGAGGTATGTTTCAAAAAAAATTTTACGAATTTTTTTCAAACTATTTTAAAAATATTGCTTTAGGCTGCTAACTTGTCTATTAGTGTTTTTTGAAAAAATCTTTTTCGGCTAAAGTTATTATGGCTCTCACTGTGTACTATGGGATTTCGATCCGCCTCCCATTAAGTACACCAGCATTTGAAAATAGGTAGTACATTACATATATATGTATATATATAATAATATAAAATAAGAGAACGATGTTTATTTTTCATTTATCGAATTATATTTTTGAGGGAGGTTAATAATACTCATTTATTCTAAAGCAGGTATGTGTAATACGCACTTTGTAAAAAATTAGAATCATTTGCCAACTAGTTTCTAACTTATTCTAGAAAAAACAATTTAAACAAAAGTGGGGATGTGCAAAATACGAGAACGCTTTTGAATTTAAGGGATTATTCCCAATATGGCAGCATGCCACTTGACGGCAAAATATAACACTGACGTCTCACGATTACGTTTTCTGCATTTCAGGCCATTTTGATGTCTACTTCCCTCACAGGAAAACAAGAAAGTACATTTTCATGTCAAAGAATCCATTTTTATGAAACCTAATTGATTTTGGTTGAATTCTCTTCTGTTTTGACGTAAGTAACCTTAAATTAAGGTTTTATAAACCATGGAATCCCTTTGATGTTATGTCAAATAAATATTGAAAAATTGTTTGATTTTCTTTAACCACAATTGTTTTGATTGCTCATTGTAAGGATTGGTAAATTGATATTCCACGACAAATTAAAAACCCTTCCAACAAAGACGTGAGTCGTTTCACTATTTCACGACGTCTTAATAACTTTGGATTGAAAGTATGTTCGCATGCAAGGAAACCATTGATCAGCAATAAGAACAAGATAGCAAGACTGATTAATGCTGAAGCTCATGTTCTTTGGAGTGAAACTGATTGAGACAAGATGCACTTTAGTGATGAAAGTAAGTTTAATTTAGTTGGTTTTGATGGTAAGCAATTTGTTCGCAGAGTTTTGGGTGATTGATTGAACCCTATGTGTGTCAAAAAGTCGATGAAATTTGGAGGAGGACTGTCATTGTCTGGGAACTGTTTTCATCCGAAGGTGTTGGGCCACTGATCAAAATAAATTTAACAGTGAATGCAATCTTCATAGACAACACGTTATTCCTTAAGTTCGGGCATCTCCAAATCAGTCAGGTGTTTTTCAACATGACAATTCCCCATGTCACACCGCTCGACGGGTAAACGATTATTTGAAAATATGAAAATATTAATGTAATTAAATTTACTGAACAGAGCCCGAACTTAAATCCTATAGAAAATCTGCGGCACATCATAGGAGAACAAGTTCGGAAGAGAAACCCATCATCAACTGTCGACAATTTATGGAGTATAATTGAGGATGAATGGAAAAAGTAACCCCAGAACTTGGTCAGAAATTGGCACGATCTTGCAGTCGTTGTTGTTCAGAAGTTTTAAAAAATATAGGATTCTACACATCGTATTAAATGTTTATCAAACGATTCTAATGAATTATTGTTTTTTCTCAATTAATTTTGATTTTATATGCGATTTTGGTTTTATCGTTCTAGTATAAGTTAGAAACTAATTGGCAACTAATTGTAATTTTTTTACAGAGTGCGTATTACACATACCTGCTTTAGATTAAATTAGTATTATTAACCTCCCACAAAAACTTAATTGGATAAATTAAAAAAATATATAATTGAAAAAAAGCATTGCAAAATATTACAAAAAGTCATCGAAATCATATCATTACTGCTGCAGTCTTTTGGATTTACAGTCAGCGACACCATCAAGGGAGTTTCGCTACCCAGCCCTCTTTTTATATTTAGTTAAATTAAGCGTTTTAAAAGATGAAAAATGACCAAGAGTTTGTTTTCTAGAAAATTGTTTTCTCAAAGTTCCAAAAATTTGAAATTTTGGATGCCAAAATGACATTATAAGCAATAATATATTAACTTTAAAACTCTAAATTACCATTTGAATCATCACTATCATCATTGGCTTCAATTTCATCCCTTTCCGATTCTTCATCGTCAGATTCAAGTTGTTCCATGGCTTCATAATGGGATATTGCTTCCCAAAGTTTATCAAAATTCATATTAGCTTTTTTTACACATACTTCAACTGTGGATGGTTTTAATTCATTAAACGCTTTTTTGATACGTACCAGAACATCCTTGAATGTTGTATTTGTATCACATTGTAGACCCACCTGACCTTTAGCAATTGCCCATACAATTTCAATTGGTTGCCAATCGGAATGATGAGGTGGTAAAAATACAACTTTATGGCCCTTATCCTGTGCCATTTTGCACACTGTAGGAATAATATCATAATTGTATTTCTTCAATAAACCCCAAAGTACTGCCTTGGTGTCGTTACTTCTGTACATGATTCCGCACATAATAGTAAAATGTCAAGCTTTTCTGCTTTTGTTGCTACAGGAGGACTATTTTTTCACATAATCAACAATTTTTTCATATTCTTCTCTATTCACATCAACCTTTTTAATTTGTTTTTGGTGAAAGAGGATTTTTAATTTTGTTTCCATAAGTATAAGAACTTTTACAATCTGATGATCGGTGAGATGATGTTTCTTGAGGTCGATTTACCTTCAATTTTTTCTCCATTTTTCAAGAAGGACGAACACCAATTATATGGCTAGATAGCCCGACTGTAAAGGCGTCTATTAATTTTTATTTTTGAGGACGTATCAACGCTAAACTCCCTCGATGATGTTAGTGTGTAATTTATGCAATTATTTCATCATAAAGGCTAGTTAAGTCCACTGTTTGTTGTAGGCACGCATTTGGGATCACTTCCTCAAAAATTGCCATTCAATAAATTTGTGTACTGAGGTAACAGTAAATTTCATGCGACTTAGATGTGGGAAATATTTTTGTATCATATTAATTTATTAGGGGTGCTGATTGCCGCTTTTGTTGCCAAAAATCAATCTTTTTGCTGTAAGTTGCAAAAAACATTGAATATATTTTATCTGATCATCATTAAGTGAAATTTTATCTGGATGCTTATATCCAGTTTTGTGTTCACTTCTAACGATTTCTTCTCGATTTTTTAATTTTTCAAAATGTTGTCAATTTGGTGATAAAATTGGGACTGGACGGCAACTTAAAGTGCAATTAATTTCAAGGAAAATCATAGCTCTCAAATTTTTTAACGTGATTTCAATTTCACAATTTATGAAACTTTTTAAAAATGCATTCATAGTATTCATCACTTCCGGCATTCTGTCAATAGAAGCAACTTGCTTAAGTTTACTTTCCTTGTTTTTTACCTTTTCATGCCCAGCTTTTCTATTAATATCTGAAACCACCTCATTGATTTAATCAATTACATTATTTTTAAAACCAAATTTACCATTTTTAGAATTACAGTTGAGCTTTTAAGCTTATTTCAATACTGGTGGTTTTCGAAAATTCTCATAAAATTAAAACATTTCTTGAAAAAAAAATTTTTATTGCTTGTGAACAAAAATCTTAACATGTTTCCCCCACACTGTACTTAGCCGAATAGTTCAAACTCCTTTATTCTTAAGTTTTTGATTTTGATATTTCTTATTAACCATGCTCGTAGTTTGATCAACATGCCTCCTAAACCAACTCGGGAGAGACTTTAGTTGGAAATTATTTTCTCTAGAACACACGTTTTTTTCAAGATGGCGTCTGTTTCCAAACAAACGATTGCAATTAGGACAAAAGGAATATTACCTTAAAACAACGGGCTTATAATAACCCTTAATAATATCTGCACATCTGGCAAACTTCCATGAAAATTTGAAATATGACCCTCATTTGTAGAACATTTTTGCAAATTTGGAGTCCTTTTGAATTATATGTTGACAGGGCTTATTTCTTTTAATTTTTGACGTTTTTCGGGTTTTTAACTTATTTTCTAATTAACTTCAGCATTATGTTGAACTTTCCGTTCATCACTTATTTGACTCATATATTTCGTTTTATGTTTTCATCTTCTTAAATTAAAACGTTGATATTTTGCACGTGGCAGAAATTTCTGGGATAGCTTTGCAATTGTAGGAAGAGAGTATGTTGCATTGGAGAATTGCTTATTGTTAATGATTAATTATTTGTAAACTGTTAAATACCATGCGGATTTTCACATTAACAGTGCAAACAATGTCATTACTATCATTCGTATTCATAGGATTTTCTAAATTCAAATCATTAAATGATATAGATTCTAAAGTGACCAATCATTTCTAAATTTTTTCGGGTGAAACTGAAGGATTTTCGTTTTTTATTATAGGTTGCATAGTATAGCTTCTGTTTAAAATTTAATCTTATGCTCATCTAAATTCTTTAACAGCCAATCTGCCTTTTTGTTATTCAGTTTTTTTTACATAGAAATTTAGAGCTTAATTTTGTAATTGTTCAAATTGATGTAATTCAATACCGCTTTCAATTGCCAAACATCTTGTTTACACTAAAATTTTAACAAAAATTTACGCACTGCGGCCAGAAATATAATAACTTTCTGACTATTTTGCTTTAAAATTCCTTTTGGACAGAAAATGAACTCCTACGTTGAATAAGCATTATTCAGACTAAAGAACATGATTTCTATCTCCAACAACTTCTTGAAAAGTATTCGATTAGATTTTTGTCTGTTCTTAGCAAACTTCATTGTCAGTTCTACAATTTGTGCAGATAACAGTTAATCTAATGTCATGCATGTAAAACCGCTTTGTCAAATTCGCGTTTTCACTTATTTTATTTAGTGGATGTGCTCATTAATAATGCTGGTGTGAATATTCTTGAACATTGTTCTGAAGTTACAAAGGTATTAATTTGTGTTTAGCATTCATTTATTCAAAAATAAGTAGGAATCCGCGGAACTTCTAATGAAAATCAATCTACTTGCACCGATCCATCTAACACAACTTTTTGGTAAAAAACTAATTTCTGAATCAAAGCCTGGGTGCATTCTAAATATCTCATCTCAGGCTTCTCAACGTGCTTTTTCTGAACACATTGTGTATTGTTCGACAAAAGTAAGTTATTTTAACTCATGCCTATAACCTAAGGCTGCATGTGTGCCAAAAATGTATGGTGCACAACAAATTTAGAATTTATTTTGGGTGAAATTTATTTACATAAACAGCCATATTTTCAATGTGCGCATATTTCAACCGTCATTAATTTGACCCCTTCTAGTTGGCGAACTTTGGAACAGCATAATGCGGTCGTTGACAAATTTGGAGCATTAGTTCTTTCATGTTGATTTATTTTAGTTGTAAATTAAGTCAGCTATTGCGAATCTTATCTTTATTATATTAACTCTTTTGACAGCCTTATTTTTAAATGCACAAATGATGCATGCTGTGGTAGATATGCCAATTGGTTAGCATGGAGATCTTAGTTTGGATGTTTTCCCCGCTCCATTCGTAAGTTTTTTCGTCATCTTTTGAATCTTTGTAACAGTCTCGCAATATGCATGGTCATAATTCATGGCCAGGCCTAATTTTGTTTTTCGTAAGCAGTAATTAATTACATGCATGCTGAAGTAATATCTTGCTAAAATCCAAGAGTTGAGGTTCTTCATGACTAAATTTTGATGAATCAAATTTATATTTCAATGATCTTTAAAATTCACCTATATTAGTGTTTAACAGTTAACCATTTCATTTTATCATTTGAATAATGTTTGCTATACTATAGAGATCTAAATCAAGTGTTGACATAGAACTATCAAATTACAGCCACAATTCTTCTAAAATTCTCAGCTGCAATAAGTAAATGTTTAGTATACATGTATAATTTTACTGATAAAGTTCTTTTTTGGTTTCCTATTTTTTCTGTGATATAATTAGAGTTGATTGTTTTCTGGATGTAATCTGTGAAAAATAATTTCTCATCAACTCTTAATGAATATTCCCAAGGAAAATTTTTGATAGGGATTACTGTGACATATGATTTAAAATTGAAACCTTAGATCATGAGCAAATGAGCCTTTGTTTTATGTATAAATCCCATATTCATAAATTCAGGCTGTAGTCTTTCCATGTCTAAGCTTGATCTCTGCTGAAAGTTTGATATTGTGGATACGGCAATGGTAGGTCCGGCACTCAATTTAATCTTACTTCAAACCCAATAGGAACTGATACTAATATTGCGTTATGACTTTGATATTTCTATAATTTTGAATTATGTTTAGGCAGGGCTTGATCAAGCTACTCGAAGTGCTGCCTTTGAACTTGGTCCTCATAAAATTCGTGTAAATGCTCTTAACCCTACTGTCGTTTTGACGGATTTGGGCAAAGCCGCTTGGTCGGATCCGGTGAAGAGCGCAGGGATGCTTAAACGTATTCCTTTGGGAAAATTTCTTGAAGTTGAAGATGTCACTTCAGCTGCATTGTTTCTCATTAGTGATGATGCGAAAATGATTACTGGCCAGTGTTTAGCTGTTGATGGAGGTCTTCAATGCACTTAGATCTCTACTCGGAGTTTCTAAATTTTTCCTAGTTTTTTATAGTTTTATATGATTAGAGTTTTATAAGCTTTATTTAATTTTCTTCTACCGAGGAAATATAGAAAGGGTTAAACTACTAGTTTTCTTTATTATATATTCTTGTTCAATTTTTATTCAATGCTTAAACTTAGATGTACATGTGCATTATCCACAGCATTATTTTGATATATTAGTGCAAATTCCTTATGGAGGTTTTCAATTACTTATAGTTTTGGCGGTTATTTTTTGACTTAAAAATTTATTTTTTTGACCATAAAAATTGACCTGATAATAAAATTGAAGTAAATGTCAAACTGAGTAGTTTTTGCTTAAAACGTGCTATAAAGTAATGGCAAAATATAATGCTTAAGGTTTTCAACAGAGAAACAACGATCGTTTACTATAATTTTGAGGAGCTGTGAAAACTTTATTCAATATTGACATTGGAACACCTGGTTTATCTTGAATTCAAATTTTGATAAGGATTTTCACAAAAAATAAATTTACGAAAGTCTATTGCGGCATCAGGTACTGGTTGATAGTATCGGCCAGACCAAGTGTTTTCGGTTTAGCTAGTAATTTGTAAATACGTTTATAATAATTTGTATATGACCAATCATTTATTGTAAATATAGAACAGTTTTAGCTAAGTTCAACTGTCAAGCGGACTTGCGTGAATCTCAAAGTTGTTACACTATTAAATAGACTATTTGCTTAGTAAATTTATTTTGTGTCACTATTTTAACCAAATTTTGGCCTAAACATGAAATTTTGATCTAAAAATGTTTTTGAATTTTTGACCTTACAAGTATACTAAATAATTGCACAGTTCGTGTTTCACAGGTTTAAACAAATTTTGCAATGTTTTTTGACAGAAAACACATTCTGACTTTATTGAATTTCGCTGCTCATTGTCGTATTTGTGGATAGCAACTATTTAATAAGTATGTATCATATTTCGTCTTTCATGGTATCTGTATTTTTAGTTTAATGCTCTTCGTCAGATTAATTACAAAGTTCTTTGTCCGATACCCTCATAAGTATGCGATTCCAAAACCTCGTCCCAAACGAGGCTTAAAAATATTGAAAACTGAACATCGGAATGAAGTTCCTTATCCTGAAGAATTGGTGAAAGCTGATCCACATTCTTCGCACAAGTTTCATCTGGTTACAAGAATTCATGGCTTTGTTAGACGTCCTTGGACCGAAAAACTTATAGTTAAAGAATTGGGCTTATACAAGCGTTTGCGTCCGGTTGCCCTTTTAAATACTCCTCACATAAACTCTCAGCTTTGGCGGATTAAACACCTTGTTGAGGTCAGGCCATTGCAGATTGATTCAGAAATCCCAAATGACGTTAATAGCATAGAATCCTTCAGTGTTGACTCTGAAAAGAAATGGACTTTTAATTCTTCGCCTAAACAGCGCGCTTCCGTTGATGAACTAAAAGTTAACCAAGTTTCAAAGCGATGGCTTGCATCAGTGCCAACTTCAGCCTTCTACTATAACTACCGGGAAGATTCTTGATAAATATTTTGTTGGTTTCAATTTATGTAGTTTTGCAAAAAAAATTTTCCTATTTATAAAAGAGGCAATTCTAATCGATATTCAAGTATTATTTTAACACTTTAACCACCGTTGGGATAAGAAATTTCGCCATACAGACCTTATAATGCTAATTGCTCCCTGACATTTTATTACATATGTTTCAGACTTTAGGAGAGCCTTTTGTCTTTCTACTATTTGACCTGATTTTTCAAAGTATGATATTTGCAGGAAATTACATTTCAAAACTCAGTCGTTAACTACCACTGGGGTAAAAAAAATACCCTAGGATATGTTAAGCTCATAAATACTTATTTATAAATTTACTGACTATGTACGATTAAATGTAAATATTAGAACAGTACAATTATTGTGCTATTTTGCTGTGAGAAGCTGATTGATCTAGAATATTCATTGGAATTTCTATGCATTTTGTTCTTCAAAATATTAGCTTGCTATCTTCAATTTATTTCAAAATGTGCAGACACCAATGAGCCGCAGAATCAAACAATTGATTTTCTATTTGCTGTCAATGAAGGCTATCCTGATTGAAAGTTTCAAATTTATGATATATATATATATATATATATATAT
>CABFPE010000035.1:1595884-1608849 GCA_900660155.1 Hofstenia miamia | reverse complement strand
AGATGTCAATTAGATGACTCAGCGGTTCAACCACCCCTCAATATTCGCGGTCTGTCACGTGACGTGTGACGTCATATGCTCTCAACCAATCAGAGGCGTTTGTTTGTGGTCTCCTTGCCGTGGTCTTAACTACTTTTAAGCTTCTCGAAATTATGGAAAAATAGTTTGTAATATTATGTGTACGCATCCCGAAAAGGGGTTGTTATAATAAGGTGTATATTAACATGCAAACAATTGCGATATTATCAAAAATTACTCATACCAAAAAAATGGTCCGTGATATTATCAAGGTGATATTACTCATACCAAAAATGGCCCCAACATGTAAATCAATTAAAAGCATTACTAATTAAAATCCAGACATACTTAAAAATATCTGACGTCACTAAAAACCCATTAGCAGAGATGTAAATCAAGTAGGTGACTCACTAATTAACATTTGCAAACACCCCTTGATATCGCAGAGGTCAAAATGTCAGTTTGTGAGATCTTCAAAAGCACTTAGCGTCAAGTATCAATTAGATGACTCAACACCTCAACCACCCCCTTCGATATTCACCACTTGTCACGTGACGTGTGACGTCATCAGCTCTCGACCAATCAGAGGCGTTTTTGTGCGTTCAAGCCTGCCCTATATACACTACTCTATATACTTGCTTTGCCTAAAATAGGCTCGTATATCAAATACTGTGCTCAAGCTCGCCTCGCCTCGTTTACAAGTCTAAACCAGATACTGATATAATAATTGTGGATGAAATTCTTGGCTTGTTAAAATTGTTAGCTTTGAACGTGAACATTTATATGCTAACACTCAGGATAGAATGCTGATTAAATATACTCTTAAAATCAAATTTTGTGGTATACTAAGAGTGGGCTTTAACATCTTCTCTTGAAGAAATAAGACCTTTAGTGTCAATGACATTAGTATGACAAAAATGAACATTGCAAGAAGGATATTGAGCAAATGAAATTTATATTTGATGGCAGGTCATCCTTGATTACTCATTTTTATTGAGTTAGATTTATATCTATAATAAAAAAATGTAACTTAAATGAATCTTCACTAAAATCGCAAGTGTCTGTGTGGGAATAAGCTTAATGGTGCTCCACCAGTCGCATGTCTGCTGCGGAATTTACCTTCTGCATAGTTGGTTCTAACGGGCATGAAAGAACATAAAGGATGTTTACCATTTGAATCATTTACTTTCTTGAAGAGCTTTGCATCTGCTAACTTTATTTGTTCTCCAATACTGGTGTATTTATCAATGATTTTGCTTATTAATCCCTCCCCAAATGGAGCATTCATAAGTGGTTTTACTTAACACCTTGGAATTATACAGTCTCAAGTTCATTTTTATGAAAACCCAAATGCTTTAGTCTTGATAAAAGGAAAATTGTGGATGTTGCAGAGACTATGGTTATACTAGTATTTGTATAAACGTTCACCTTAGTATTAAATTCATTACTTAGAACCCTGAGAGATGAAGTCCGCTTGATTTAATTGATTTCTGAGATGTTTTTAGGATTGTGACGAGTATAGATAATTTATTTGGATTTTCTACATTGAGCTTCAAATTTTTCTTTTTAAATAGTTCTAATTTGCCAATATTCTCAACAGCTCTACCATTTTTATCAAAAAGCTACGAACATCAGAATTGTCATTGGCAAAAATAGTTGATTTTACATTATTGTCAACGTCATTAACTGCAATATTATAATATGTTGGTCCTCCAACATTGCCTTGAGGGACACCTTGATTGGTTCTACAGATAGTTGAAACTTCACCAACTGAAGTGCAATGTCTTCTTCTGGTCAGGAAATTGATTGCCCAATTAGTAACAAATGAACTTACATTAGAGAAGATGTGGGTTAACCCTGAAAGGATACTTCTTTATGAAAGCGTGTCAAATGTTTTAGACATATCCAAAACTATGATGCGGTTGATCAAAGTAAGCTTTTATGATGATCTTAGCACATCTTGTAACTATATTAGTAATAGATACAGGGCGGTAGTCTTTTGGCCGTTTTGGTTTAGTCACTAGGACTAATTCTGTCGCAATCAGACAAGATATCATTGACTCCTACAGCAGAACAAAACAGCCTAGTGAATATATGTCTCAAAGAAAGGCATGATAATATCAAATCCAAATATCAACAGCTGTCAAAAGAACTGAATGGAGATCAATGGACAATATCACGCAAATGTTGCTCTTCATGGCTTACTGCTTTTCTAATAAAAGAAGAGGGATTTCACTTCAACAAGAGCGAGTTTACAGATAGCATCCGCCTGAGGTATGGTATTGAACCTGCTGATATGCCTACGACGTGTGTATGCAGGGATTCTCTATTGCACATGCACTCTCTTGCTCCACTAGTTGCTTCCTTGCAAGACGTCATAATGAATTGCGGGATATACCATCTGAAGCATTGTCTGAAGTTTGTATTGACGGTAAAAAAGAACCGCATTTCACACCAATAATGACGGAGTCTTTGCCCTCTTCTTCTAACACTTCTGATGGAGCTAGGCTAGACATCTCTGCCGTTGAATTCTTCAGTTATGGCCATAGCGCATTCTTTGATATAAGGGTTGTCAACACTTATGCAGCCATTAATGCTCGAAGACCTGCTGTATAAACTTTTAGAGCCCAGGAAACTGAAAAAACAAGACAGTGCCAACAGAGAGTGCTAGAAATTGAACACGCCTAATTTACAACACTGGAATTCAATGCATCTGGTGAAGCATCGCCATTCACTGAAAAGTTTCTAAACAATTTTGTGGTTTAATCTCTGATAAAAGGCATACCGACTATTCCATAACCTGCAATTGGATAAGATGCAAACATAGCTTCTTGTTACGAAACATGATCCTCTGTATTTGTGGAACTAGACAACACCATGCAATTTATAGGCTTGAAGTTGATTCCACTTAGCTGGAGCCAACCACTACCTCAAGTGACGCTGACCAAATATTTATTTTATCAGAATTTCCCTGCTAGAGCATTTACCGAGGAATGAAACAAGAAGAATAATTGTCGTCCTATTTGGATTTCAAAAAGAGAATTTTTTGTAACATATTTTCTAGGCAGTGGAATGGATTTTGAAAAATTGATCATTATATTTAATTATGATATGCCAGAAGATACAAATTCCTATATACAAAGTGTTGCATGTGTTGGTCAGTATTGAACTAAATTATTGGCAATCACATTCGTTTTTAGTGTTGAAGATACTGTGATTTTAAATCAAGTTCAAGATCGTTTTGATGTTGGTATTGTGGAATTAACTGATTAATTGGACGTTGCCTCACATAACAAAGCCTCTTGATGTTGGTTTTAAAATACTTACTTGTATTTATGCGTTGTTTATTTTTAGAATTGTCAGATAGGTTTGTTAATAAATAACATTGTGCGTCTTTAGGAATTGAAATGATTTTGGCTATTTAATGCAGGGAAGGTTCCACTTTTCAGGCTTCATTTCAGAATATGAAGCAAGACTTCAGTCAACCAGTCTGCGTTCTCAGCAATAAGCCAGTGTGGCAGCTCATTAGGATCTGGTGCGTTTCTTTCAGACTTGAGAAATCTATACACTTGAAAAAAGTTCAATTGAGGGAAATCGTTTTGAGCAGTTAAAACCTTTTCCACAATTTCTGCATCAGGGTTATTTGAGATACTGTTATAATACAATTTTAGTTCTTCAGCGGTGAAATAGATCTTGGAATCATTCAATCTTATATTGCGACTTGGCATTCCAAGAATAACAGATCACAACTGCTTTGAGACTTCATCAGCTGCGGAAGTGTTGCCAGCTTTAGACAATTTTTCTTTGCAACAACTTTGTTAGAGGAGTGGTCAACTGTGGCTCTTTGTTGGAAATAGAAACTGTGCGCATTGGACAACAACTGTTATAAATATCAACTAAGACATCACTGAGGTAATTAGCACAGTAATCAACATTTTCATTGTTGTAAAGGGCAGAGAAATCAAAACATTGTAGCTGAAACTCCACAAGTCGACTATATTTAAATCTTTGAGCCCGAAATTTTGCTTTTCGCATAATTCGATTTTGGCGCTTTTATTCACAAACAATTCCTAGGTGGTCACTTATTCAAATGTGTTGGAATGAGGAAATGTTTTGAAAAAACTTTGGATCGTTACACAGAATTTTATCTAGGGCTTTGGTTTTCCGAGTTGGTAATTTTTTCTGCATTATTAATCCTGCTTCACTGCAGATATTTGACACATCAAAATTTTTGAAATCGCTACAGACGATCCGCTTATTTGAATGTGATATATATATTTCTTCAATTCCAGAAATTATATGGTTAGCTAGTTGTTCTGCTTGACTGAATCGCGAAGGAACATATGCATTCACAAGAATAAGTTTCAAACGGAAAAAGTGAACCCAAAGAATCCCGCACAATTGCTAACCTCCTATTTAATATTTTCCCATTTCATGTTATCAGAAATAAGGTACAGACACTTCCACCAAAATTATTATTCAGAATTATTTTGATTACAATCATGTTGTTTAGCCAAGTTTCAGTCAAGCAGCAATTCTTGATAGTATTGATATGAAGGTCACCTTGGAGGTGAAAGATTGATTGACTTTGAACTCAGTATAAGAAACTTAAAGCTTTCTAATCATATAGCGACTTCTTCACCATTGTGAAACAGTTGCAGGTTTCGAATTCCTAATGATTCTCTTTGAACTTTCTCATTAGTGATAAATTATTATTTCTTTTTCAAAAGGCCTTTTTTAATATCAAGCTCTTCAGCTGTCAATTCTTGTGAAATACTTTCTCGGTCATATATGTCTTCATTTGATGAACATTTGCTAAAATCTTTCTGAGTTCCCAAGGATTAGAGAAATTTACAATTAATGGTATTGGCCGCCTTCTCTTTGCTTTTACCTTTTATACAAATTCGTAATAAATTGTGCTGCTTCACTATCAATGAGATTTACAACATCCACAACTTAATTTTTATCCGCCATCATCCTTTCATTCCTCGTCTCTCTGAACCTCTGGCAAATTCTTGATACGTAAATCTATTGGCTTCTCAGCGTTCTTCAACCGTGAAGTAACCACTTTCTCTTTCAATTCTACCGACTTTGTACTCACTTGCTCAAACCTATTTCCACAAGCGTTTCTAATTGGGTACCAACTTGGGTTAATTTATTCATTTCCAAAGATATAGAAGATTGAGCTGTTTTGTATTCATCACATTTTTCGCAGAACCAGTGGCAGCCTTTAATTTTTCCAAGTGCATGGATTTCCTTAGCGACGCACATTGTCTGTGAAACCATCCAACACACAATTTGCATGATATAGCAGTGTTGATTGATCGCACTTCTCTATGACAAGTGGAGCATTCATGTGTAAGTGCACTTTTATTTTGCTTCATCATAATGTAATACTTTTAAAATTTGAACGTCGAAATATAAATCAAACAGTTCTATTTCTATTCTGTTAATATTTCTGAGTATTTCTCATTTATATTATATATGTATGAATTTCGTTGAGAAAGTAGCCATTGAAGTCACCGGAACTAATGAGTGAAATGCTGGAGATTTCCCCCATTGTCGGTTTGCTGAGCATGGTTACTGATGAACGCTGCAAGTGTATTTTTGACGCCTTGTTTCCTGCCTGTACCCTATGTGCAATGCAGCAAATATTCTCTTTTTGAATATCAAAAAATATTCTCAAAAATGAAAAAATCAAAAAAATAAATTGTAAAGAAAGGCAGTCACTAACAATAAGGACATGAATAACATATTTAAAGAAGTTTTTTGCAATTTAGGCAATTATGGTTGTGTAAATATTCTCTTAACTTCAACCTAAAGGGTAATTTTTTTCTTGATTAAGTTTGAAATTTATTGAATTTTTAAAAGCGAACATAGTGGTCTCTTCATGATATAAAATAATGCTCCAGATATAACAGGTGAACCACTTTGTTACATCATAAATGCATGTACTAAAAATTCGACTTTTCCTGATCAATTAAAATATTGTTCCATTATTTATGAAAGATGACCTAGGTATTGTTTAAACTACATATTTATTTCCATTTCCTCGCCAATTCTTAAGATTTTTAAATGATTGCTTTTTACTCAAATTAACGAACATCAATGTAAACATAATATAATCAGCATTCTTAAAAACAATATGGTTTTTGTAAGTATTGTCTACTAATTATGCTTTCTACTCGGAAATTGGAGAAATTGCATAAATATTAATGAGTTTTCAACAGTTGCATAATTAGATCAATCGAAAGCTTTTGAATTATTCCACCATGACACTTTAATTAAAAAGACTGTTTCAGAAACTTTAAGTAATTTACAATTCAATATTACAATAATCAAAAATATTTTTGCATTGTTGATAACAAGATATTATTTAAAATCAAATAATTAAAAATTTTACACAAAACAAAAAAAGGGAAGTATTGGAATTGATTAAAATTGTGATTTTATCTCTCTATTAGGCACAGAGAAAATAACATTTCTTTTTTATTCAATCTATGAACTCTTTATTTCTTACATTAAATGATCCTAAATTCCCATTTCTTAATTATATTTTTTTTACAAATGTGGCTACTATTCGTCAAATACCAGTTGCCATCAGAAAAGTTTGGTTCAACACAATGCGATTTTTAATTGATAGATTTTGTATGGATCTTGCCAATATTAACAAATGAACAAAATTGTTCATGTTGCCCAATAAGTTTTTGTCAAAGAGCTGGAAGAACACACATTATTCGTAGACGAACTAAAAGTTTCGAAGATGGTGATTATGTTGGACACTGGCATGAAGTGACATGGATAAAATCTAGGCGTTCACTGTCACTGTTTTCATATGATAACGATGAAACTAGAATTAAAATAACTAATACTCTTGCAGAGTTGGGTCAATATGGTAGAATAGCCAAAGCACTTATTTCAACTGACATGACCCTCAGCTAATGCCCAAACGCTTGCTACTCTGGAGTTTCTTCACCCTCAGCAAGATGAGCCATTCCGTTTTATCAATTGGGTGTCAGATCGATCTTAAAAGCCTTCAAAAATTTTCCTAAAGGTACAACATCTGGTCCTAGCCGATTTTTTCCTGAACATTTACTCAATTCCATTGAGTGTCCAAATACCCAGAGGGGGAAAATACTTTGAATTCGCATTGCAGATTAGTTAAACTATTGGCTTCAGAGAATCTGCCAGTTGAAATCCGTTCTTGGTTTTGGGCTAAATGTGAAATTAGACCAATGGCTGTTGGTGAAGTGTTGCGTCGACTTGTTGCAAAATGGTTGATTCATGCTGCCAATGCCGTGGTCCAAATGATTTTGAATCCCTATCAATTAGGAGTTGCTACAAATGGAGGGTAGAGGCAATGGTTCATGCTGCCACAACTACAGTGAAGAAGTGTTTAATTTCTGGAACCAAGGGCATGCTTTCGATTGATTTTATGAATGCTTTCAATACTGAATTGATGTTCTATCCTTGAAGCAGTCAAGGAGAATTTATCTGGGCTCCATTCATTAGTACAGCAATCGTATGCGCGTCATAGTAACCTGCTATATAAATGGGAAATAATTAGTAGTAAGCCGGGGTGCAACAAGGCGATCCTCTAAGTCCATTGTTTTTGAAATTACACTCCATCCACATATGGAGCGCATCGGCTTAGAACTTCCTGAACATATACTCAATAGTTGGTACCTGGATGATGGACTATGTTCTGATAGCGAATATTTTCTATCTAGAATGGTTTTTTTTGGAGCTTCAAGTCAACTTAAATTGTGGTGTCCCACTGAATTTGTGAGCGTAGATGCAAATATTCCCAGGGCATCTCATGCAACTGGTGTTGCAGTTGGTGATAGCCAGCATATTCAACTGTTTCTCAGGAAACGGTTTATAAAAGCTCAGGCATGTCTAGAAAGGCTCAGTGAGCTCGAAGATCCTCAACTTGTAATGGGTATTTTTAGTGTGCTCCAAATCTTACTTACGCACTGAGATAGTGCATGATAAGAGTGTGGTTATTTTAAGAGAATTTAATGAATCCTTACTGGATGCTACGTCATATAATTGGGTTACCACTTCCTGACATTGCATGGAATCAAGCATCTTTCCCTATCAAAATAGAAGGCTTGGGTATAGGTCGTGCATGTGACCAGCATCTTTGTGCTTATTTGGGTTCTGTTTTTAATGTTCAAGATTTGTTTAACTAGTTCATCAATGCAGATGTGATGAATTATTTGAATTTCACTAATCATCTCTCTTTTCTTTTTCAAAACTGGGTCAGAAGAATTACTTCAGGATTGCACCCAGAAGGCTTTTCAATAAGAGTTTGACAAAGTTCGATATGACCAAACTAGATTGTGGTTTTTTACTGTCAAGGCTTCTGGGGCGTGGTTTTCTGCTATTCCTCTGAAAGGGTTTTTCCTCTATCTTTTTCCCTCCGAATATCAGGCAGTTGCTCGTTTACGCTTAGATCTCCCGCTCTATTCAGAATCGGGAAAATGTCCCACTTGTCAGAATGGGACCATGTTCTTACTTGCAGCCGCAAAGGTGACAGAATTGGTCGCATGATCTCCTTCAAGATATTGTATATTCAATTGCAGCTTTTGCCTTCTTATCTCCTGTCAAAGAGCAACATGATCTAATTCATGTCACTCGGTCTAAACCTGGAGATGTTTTCATTCCTGTTTGGTTTGCAGGTAAACCTGCTGCACTAGACTTGACTTTCATCTCTTCGCTGCAAATTTCAACCATTTCAAATGCGGCATCCAATGCAGGCTTGGCTCTAGGAGTAGTAGAAGATCGCAAATGCTCAAAACACTTTAATAATTGTGATTCTGAATGTTATTTATTTATGCCCTTAGCCCTAGAAGCACTAGAGGCTTCTCAGCTACCTCAACTAAGAATTTTCGGAAGCTGGCCTTCCTTGTAGAATAGCGGAAAATTCACAATAGAGATGCGGCTACTGCTCCCTTTACATTTCTGCAGTCTCTCTGAATTTCGCTAGTGCGAGGCAATTTAATGTGATTTTAGCGAGATCTCTAGAGTCTCATCGTTAGATTGGAATAAAGTATGCTGTAAATCGTATTAAGCTCATTGTGTGAATTTGTAGATAATTTTTCTTAATCATTTAATATTGATTTATGCAATTATTCCAAAAATTTACCTTAACGTGTAATAATGTATGCAGTATTAAATTAATATTGTAAATTTATCGATTTTTTAATTATTGTAATATTGATTTTGTAAATTCCTTAAAGTTTCTTGAATTAATAAGATAAAAATTCTGGGCTTCTCAGACAAAAGTGCAAAATTTGTATATAGCTGTCTTCAAAATCATAGAAAAAGAGTTTAACTAAATGGAATTTTATCTGACTGGACGTTTATTAAAAATGGCGTTCCCCAAGGTACAATTTTAGGACTTTTAGAATTTAATATGTATGTAAAGGTTTTGAGCATTCAAACAATATGCTGACGATTATATGTTATTTAGTTCACATAAGTCTCTTGAATTTGCGCTAAAAAATCTTAAAGAAAATTGCTCTTTTCTTTCACAATATTTTGCATCTCTAAGACTAAAAATAAACCTACCTAAAACCCACTTTTTGATTAGAACTAAATTCTAACGTTAATTCCAAATGCGTTTTTCAGAATAAACGAAAATTTAATGATACGTGCATAGAACAAGTTTTTTAAATATTTAGTTATAATTTTTTATTACCAACTTAATTTTACAAAACAAATAAGCAATGTCATTAAGAAAATGGCTACTTCAATTAAGGCTCTCAACAGGTTCCAACCACAGTAAAAATTCAGTTAATTCACAAATTTATACTATGTCACTTTAATTGTGGAAACAGGCTATATACTGACATAAATCAATAATTCTTGAAAAACTTCTGTGTGCAAATATAGTGGCTATAAAAATAGCAGTTAATCATTTATATAGGAATGCAAAAATCAAAAAATTACCAAAAATTTCCACAGTTTATTTATAAAAATGTACCAATTATTTTAATTTAAATATTTGATATTGTTCCATATCACAAATCGAATTTTCCATCCTCTAAAATATTGCTTAGATATAATCATAGAAATTCTAATATACATTGATACTATGTGTACGAATACAACAAAGTATTGTGGCCACAATAATTAAAGAATTAACAGACATGATATATGAAACATTAAACGCATTATATGTGGCAGTGTTGTTTGTTTTCATTTTTTTGGTTCTGATAGGATGACAAAATTCAGTAGTTCTAAGATGGTACCAAAGAATGCAATGACATTTTCAATTTTTTAGAACTCTCCCCATTATAATGTATTTTATAAATGAGCGTGGTAATCAACTACAGCGTTGAAGATGCATGAAATAATATCATGTCCTCTTTGGCAAAGTATTTCCTCAATGTGCACTGCAATGCAAAATTTATTCAGTCTTTAATCCTTACCTGAATATTTTAACCGTTTCTAAATATTGAGTAGAATTTTTCCAGATCGAAGCGTTAGAAAATCTCATTCCCCGGGCCACATCCTATCATTAAGAGCAGGGCAGTACTTCCACGCTAACTTTGTTACACTAACCCCTTTCTATATACAATATGTAATGCATTTAATAATGCCATATAAATTTTCGTATAGAGAAGGAAAAGCTATTTTCTTTTCAAAATGCAGTATTATTGTTTAAAAACCGTTTCCAGCAGAAATTGTTCGAATTGGTTTTTTCTCCAAAATGCCCCACTGTTTTATTCATTTTGAAACATCAGTAGATACAATTTCTGTTGAACTGCACTATGTTGAGAAGAGCTATTGAAAGGGTCTTTTTTACTATGCTTTGCATCTGACAATGAAGGCCTATTATATAGAAGGTTATGAAGTCGCTCATTTCAGAATGCGTTCCTAGAAAAGACTATCCACTCATACAATTTTAGTTTTGCACATTGTGTAGCTAACGCTATATCTCCAAATGCAAGAGCCAATTAAATTCGGCTGATTATCTGGAGTTCTAAAAGTCTCCCTACCGTCCTTACTTAGTATACAATAATATTTCAGGTAGTAGTGTTCAAATTATGTCGAAACTTCTAAATATAGTATTTCTATGTTTTTCAGGAAAACTCCATCAATATCACAAAACTTCAATTAAATCTTTCAAAACTGTTATGATTTAAGATCTTTGGGGTAAGAAACTACTCTTAACAATCGTTACTATCAATTTAACTTCCCCCAACAGCTACTCACGGACTACTATAACCTAGACATTATCTAAGTTAAACTATTCAAAATTCGGGCAACCCAACTAATAAAGGCTGAGGCTTATTTGATACTCCGCCTAAGACCAATTGTATAATAATTACAACACAATAATGAGAACAAGTAATTATTATTCATAGTAAAAGTTTTTCGTTTGAAAAAACATTATATATATATATATATATTTATTCATATATATATATATATATATATATAGGCGATATAAATACATGCCTTGAAATGATTTTTTCATTAAAATTTAAGTGTTTGTTTAAAACTATAAAATAACAGAAAACTAGATGGTGTTTAACAAGAATACAAACGTAATAAGCCATAAAAATTTTGAAAAATCTCTTATCTTCTTTGAGATACAATTGCTTGAACGACGTCAACAGACACTTCATGTGCAAGCAAATTAAGTTCTTCAATTAGGTTTTCTTCGTTGATTCTAAGAGGAATACAACATTTTTCATATTGATGAAATATGAATAATATCAGTTAAGCTTTCAATTTCAAGTAATATTTTGGCAGAGTCTTGAGGTTTTACAACATTTCTAATAGATTTATGGAAGTTGGATCCAGCACATTTTTCACAATGAGCAAAAAGCTCTTCGACTGTATCACCTGCAAAGTGACTAAGTAAAACGTATTCATGTTGAAAATTCATTTGAGTATTTAGTAAATAATCTGCTAAGTCTGCATAACCATTGCATATTCTTTGAAAACAAATAGCAGTGGCTGAAGTTAAGAATCTAATTCTGTTATGATTTGAATATGCAGATATTATATTTAGAAGATGTCAAATACTTTGTAAAATCAAAAATGTTTTGACAAAATTGTATCTTAACAACAAAGAAATAATGGAGCAACCAAGAATAAAATATTTAGTAGTGTTAATTGACAATCAACTAAAATTCAAAGATCATATAAATTCTTTAATTCAAAAAATGGCTGGTACCATCAAGTTAATTAAAAAAATAAAAGATTTATTACCAAAAATTGGATCGCAATGTTATTTAAGTCAATGGTTGTATCAAAATATACGTATTCTTGTTACTTGCTAACAAATCTATTTGAAAATTCTAAAAGAAAATTAAATAAGATTTTCAATTGGATGAACAAAATTATCAATAGCAATAATAATCGAATTAAAAGAAAATTGGCAGAAGATAATATGTTATTATATCCAGATGATATCATGCAACAAAAGATTTTGGAAATATTTTATAAAATGAAAGATAACATCTCCCTAAAATATAATATTAGACTTGGTATATATCAATGCAAAAAATTTAGAAGCAATATTATGAAGGATTCATTCATAAATATGGCTGTAAAATTATGGAATAAATTGGATAGAGATGCTCGATCTGAAAAAAAGTTTCAATTGTTTAAAAAGAAAGTGACTAATTTTATCAAGAATGCTCCAACAAAGTAATATCTTACCAGTGAAAGAATTACTTCAATAAATACAAATAATTAAGTACATCATTCTTCAATTATTAATCTAAAATTAATGACTAAGAACTTATTTAACTATCCATAGAAAATACTTTTCGAAACTAAAATGAACTATTACAGTAACCAAGAAATATCACTAACTTTACCTCTGTAACAAAGAAATAGAAACAATTTAGTTAGTACTTAATAGTGGCTTTTGTACACTTTTTCTCTATATTGTAGAAAGCACTAAATAAATAAATAAATAA
>CABFPE010000035.1:1579792-1589844 GCA_900660155.1 Hofstenia miamia | reverse complement strand
ATATATATATATATATATATATATCAAATTTTATAAAAAACTATTTCTCTTTGAATGGAAATCCATATGCTTCATAAGTTTTCACGCAGCACGCCAAGAGTTTGCATTATAATCCCAACTTCTATTTGCTTTTAAAAATATGTTAACTTGATTTTTAAAAATGAGGTCCGCCAACGTTTCAAAAAAGCACTTTGCACTACTGATTAAAAAAGTTTGCACACCTGGTTTAATTAAATTAAAAATTTTAATAACTTAGTAATAGAATGGCGTTTGAATTGTTACCAGTATGGGAGCAGAAAGATGTTTATTTTTGTACAGTGATGCCTGCCAAAAGTACTTTAATAAGATTCCTAATTCTGAGTACCAATGCATATGCATCAAAATAGGATTGGCTAATTCAATAAATTCAAAGTATGGAAAATCAGCCAGTGTAATTGTCACCTTAGTCAATAATTCTCAATAAAAGTTTCATTTATGGAATTGTTTTAAACTCCTTGCTATCAAGATGTTCACATTATCTTTGATACATGATTAACTTGGTTAGCCATTTACATCTAAAAAAGATCATCTTAGACTAAAGTTATCAAAAAATGTTGACACCTATGTTTTTCAAACTTCATTCAATGCTGACACACTTTTCATTTTAATATTGCAATGTGATAGTTTTTAAGCGTGTACGTTTCCAATAAACACAAAAACATATAATTGATAATAGTTGATCGTATTATATTCATGTACTTACTATTACTTCAGGATTTTTCATTATGGTTTGTTTATTTTTTTCAAGAACTAATACATTTGAAATTTTTTTGGTGGTGGAGGTATGAACCATCTCGATTTTTTCAAATCTTACTCATATTTGGAATTAAAATCAGGTAGCAAAATCAATAAAAAAGTTTATTATAATGTTTTCATTACTATTTGTGAAAGAAAATTAAGTTAGATTAAATTTTATGTTTAGGGGATAAGTACAACCTCAGGGCCATTAGGTGAAGGAGGCGGTATGGGCTCATCTGGTAAGTAATTTTGTTACAAAAATAATAAAAAGTATTAAATTCTAAGCATTGCTTTGCAATTTTCAGAACATTAGGCTTAATGGCATCTAGGCGTATTTTGATTAAACACATTTTTTATGTGAAACATTACCAAGAAAAAGGGAATATATTTTAACCCAATTTCAAGAAATGAAAAAGATGGTGACCAGAGGGCAAAAAGTAGCTCTTTGAGGATCATTTCATTTAGGGGATCGAGATGGAGGCATTACAAGTCTGCCCACTACAAACATATGTTGGATTGAGATTAATCCGGATTCTTAGAAAGAATGTAATTTAATATTGTCTTATACAGTTTCACGGTCATTTTATTATAAAATAACATCTCAGGGTTTTTGGCAAAATATTCTGCCAACTCTGTTCTACCAATGTGAATTGTGAGAAAACTTATAATGGGGGATATCATCTTTCAGCAAACCACACAAATAAAAGTTAGATATTTTCAGGCAAATTTAGAGTGTCATACAATCGACAGTAGCAGGTTCTTTCGACAATTTTTAAGATACTATTGCAAAAATTAGGATGCAATTAAAGCCCTTTTACAACAAATGAAAAACTTCAATTTAATTAAATTTAGTTAATTGATTTACCATTCTACTTTATTGTAGTGAAAGTCAAGTAAAAAAAAATTTTATCTTCATTACATGCAGTTTGACTAATAGCGCTGTCAAAAATATTACAATTTGCAAAACTGTAAAGCCCTGTTTACACTGGTTCAACTTGAGGAATTCGTCAATTCAATAGCGCATGGACGCGTTTACATCTGTTCCTCATGTTGATTTCATTTGACGATTTCAATAGCGCATGGACGCGTTTACATCTGTTCCTCATGTTGATTTCATTTGACGATTTCAATATTGAAAGCTCCTGTTTACATTGGTTCCTTTTTCGTTGATATTTATCAAACAATTTAAAAGAATAATAAGCTAACGTCAGTCATTTAATAATCTAATTAANGACGCGTTTACATCTGTTCCTCATGTTGATTTCATTTGACGATTTCAATAGCGCATGGACGCGTTTACATCTGTTCCTCATGTTGATTTCATTTGACGATTTCAATAGTGCATGGTCGCGTTTACATCTGTTCCTCATGTTGATTTCATTTGACGATTTCAATAGATTCCTAATGTAAACACCCCACAAAATTGAAAGCAAAAGCACATGGAGAGGAACGGAATATGTTTTCGATCTATTTTGTGTTCAACTTTCCTCTTGACGCACAAATGTAAATGCGCCTTTCACTATTGAATTCCTCAAAGTAAACAAAGTTTCTAATTTAATAGGCAAAAAACAACAAAATTATAGAATTTTTCTAAAAGTTATGAACTAGAAGTGCTTCAATAAACAAAATATTCATCAATATTAAAATTTGTTATTAAGTTTCATTTATCGCAATTGAAAAAAATTTAGTTGAATTATCAAAATATATTTATGCACATTTACATGATTTACACAAGTCAAAATATAAATTTTGAATAAGTTTAAATTATTATTTATTTATTATTTATTTATTATTTATTTATTAAATTATTATTTTATTGACCTTTACTTGAGCTAACTAAACTAAAGAAATACATAAAAAATACATAACAGCAGTTTGCTTTTGAAACCATTTAAAAATTATTTCTAATGAATGGTAATCGATTATATATATATATATATATATATATATATATATAGGCGCTATAGAGAGTTTCCGCGTATTTATGCTGGCGCTGTTCAATTCCATTATTAATACTGGCGCGACCAGCTATGGTAAAACAAAAAAAATCTAAAATTAAAAAATCGAATTTTTTAAAATCTCATATTGTAAGTATGGGTATAAGCTATCCATGACAGAAATTTGAAGTCAGTTCAGACCATACAGACGAAATGAATTGATGCTGGCACTAGTGACTATGACAAAAAAGCCTTGCTGTGCATGAGCGACTTCAACACGAAATAACCCGTAGTCGGAAACCCCAGTATATGTTCAGTATATATATATAAATTTCCTAGCCAAAAACCGACCAGTCAGTATTAACTGTTGATTGCACCACTAAAGCTGCAAAAATCAAACATTGATGTTTTTACGAAATTGCTACTTACTTAACAATAGTATTCATCACTGAATGTAACACAAAGGTCATGACAATTTCTATATGACATTTACAGTTAGAATTGGATTTATGTAAATATTCCTTTGACTACTATCAAAATTTTGCTCAATTGATAAGACATTCAATTGAAAATTAAAAGAAATTTTATGATGTCGCCTTGATTTCTTTTATAGTTTACATGGTTTTCCTCAAATTGTGCAAATAAAATCCTAGCCATTAATTCCTGTAGCTTTACTATCTTTGTAAAAATATTGAAGTAAACTTTTCCTGGATCAATTTGCACCCTAATCCGTCATCAATAGTTAAATAGAGAATTTGTCAGTGTACTCTGGAGTAGTTGCATATTTCCCCAATTTTTCAAGTTGACAAAGACAAGGCTAAAATACGTTTAGGTGGACAATTGCCCATCCTTGCTACGGCTCTGTACACCTGTCTGTGTTAATTAGATTATTAAATGACTGACGTTAGCTTATTATTCTTTTAAATCATTTGATAAAAACCAACGAAAAACGAACCAATGTAAACAGGAGCTTTCAATATTGAAATCGTCAAATGAAATCAACATGAGGAACAGATGTAAACGCGTCCATGTGCTATTGAAAACGTCAAATGAAATCAACATGAGGAACAGATGTAAACGCGTCCATGCGCTATTGAAATTGTCAAATGAAATCAACATGAGGAACAGATGTAAACGCGTCCATGCGCTATTGAAATTGTCAAATGAAATCAACATGAGGAACAGATGTAAACGCGACCATGCGCTATTGAAATTGTCAAATGAAATCAACATGAGGAACAGATGTAAACGCGTCCATGCGCTATTGAAATTGTCAAATGAAATCAACATGAGGAACAGATGTAAACGCGTCCATGCGCTATTGAAATTGTCAAATGAAATCAACATGAGGAACAGATGTAAACGCGTCCATGCGCTATTGAAATTGTCAAATGAAATCAACATGAGGAACAGATGTAAACGCGTCCATGCGCTATTGAAATTGTCAAATGAAATCAACATGAGGAACAGATGTAAACGCGTCCATGCGCTATTGAAATTGTCAAATGAAATCAACATGAGGAACAGATGTAAACGCGTCCATGCGCTATTGAAATTGTCAAATGAAATCAACATGAGGAACAGATGTAAACGCGACCATGCGCTATTGAAATTGTCAAATGAAATCAACATGAGGAACAGATGTAAACGCGACCATGCGTTCTTAAAGTTCCAATGAAATTTCACTTTACTATAATGTTTTTTACTATATATTAGCATTATGTTTGTTAATTGGATTTCTATTGCTAGTAAAGCTAGATAACATTTGAAAAATGATTCTGTACTTTCTAAAGGTGTGTTCCCATTATTGACTTCTATCAGCAGATTTTAGTCGAAAATGCAATAATTTTCGTTCAGATTGGCGATTTTTTATCATCCTATTTTTTATCAGATGATAAATTATCATCTTTTGATTGCCAGTAAGAAAAATAACAACATCTGTTTATTGATTGGTCTGTTTTGGAATGTAAACAATGTTTGCATATTTTGAAGTTGAAATATTTCAACGACAATAATTTACGTTTTGAAAGTCTGTTCCCTACTTGAAAAGTAAACAATTAGTTTCAAGTAGCTATTCGACTATTTTTAGTACCATTCAGACTATCGACTTTTATCAGCTGATAGAAAAGCAGATAGAGTGTTCACACTATTGACTTTTATCACCGATTTCTTGACAGATGATAAAAGTCGATAGTGGGAACACACCTTAAGCAGTAAATGATTCAAGACATTTGGCATTGGTGACCAGTGTCATGAACATTGTCATACAACAAATTTTGGCAATAAAATATCGCATATAGTTTTTGGAGCAGATTTTTGTTCGGTGGGGATATTTGAGGCAGCACAATACGTGGTTATGGAACTGGGCACGCATTCTCTGAACGAGTAGATTAATCATACAATTAACTAATATTATTGTTTAGTTTTATGGCAGTATAATGATAAAATTCATCTGTTATTTATTAATAAAAATTAGTTTTTTAAACGAATATGTACCAGTTGTTTAACATTATTTCAGTATACATTATTCTGTTAAATCGAATTATCATATCAGCAACAGACCTTAGCAAAAATCATTCAAAATGTAAGAGTTTTCGTAATTTACTCATTCTTTAGAAATTTGAGAATATAGAAGTTGCCTTCATAGACATTTGTGCAAATGAATAAAAGATTTAAGAATAGTATCCTAACACCTAATGAATAAGCCCAATTTTGCTCAGAATAATATCATTTTGAAGGGAGCACATCAGGGTTCCTATGCGTTCCTCAGTAAAAAGGGCAGGCAAGAGCTCCTTTCCCAAACTTTCCCCTCGACGGCAGCCCTGGTTCCTACATTGTTTTCCTAAAAATTTTTATGGAAAAAACCAGACATTTATATTCAAATATGATAAAAAAATGCAACCGGTAACTTTTGTGCTTAAAAGGGAACTACTGTAATTCCAATATTAATAAGATAGAGTGTTTGCTAATAAACTTAAAACCTATCACTCTTGTTCACTTTGCATTTGTATCAATGTTTATGTTTTGTATTTAAGTGTAGACTCTAACTTCGAGATAAGCAAATATACTAGTTTGATTTTTGATTGCCAAATTGAATTCAACGAACTAAACTTTTATGCAAATTCTATTTAATTGTAAACATTTCCAATCGATAAAATCAATACTTATTTGACTTCAAAACCATCTGCACAATTTTAGATTTGATGACATCATCATAATTCTGAACATTCTATTTGACGGTGTTGATATGAAGAATGTTTGTACAAAGTTTGGTTTTAATAACATAATCTAGTCCAAAGTTAGATATAGTGGAGGAAAAAGCAAAAAATAGAGGTGTGACTATTTATTTGTCCCCTGCTGCAGTGGTGGATTCAGCTTTATTTTATGTAAAATAACAAGTGATTTATTGAAATTATATTGCAAATTCACAGAAGACCACTTCCCTTCTCTGTATCAACCCCTGCAATAATTTTAGTAATGAATTTCTGTGTTTTTTAAGATAAGATAAATTATTCTGAGAATGCAATCAATAATTACTGTTTTCCAATTATATGTAGAATCGAGATAGAAATTTATATCTTTGGTGTCAATCATTTTTTTTGGTTAGCTCTTGTAAAAATGTGAAAACCCGGGTCCCCATCATCTTCGTCCATTAAATCCTGTTACTCTAAGTAATATCACTTAAAGAATACTTAAAATTCTAATACTAAGCATTCCAAAATTACATTGGAAGGGCTTCCAGATATTAATTCACAATAATTCAAGAGCATAAGAATCAATTATCAACTTCAGGACACTGAAGGACCTATGACATGTAACTTGCTTATAATTCTTAAGCCAAATTATTTGATAACTTTCAATAAAACATCATGAAATAATCTACACTGTAGTTGTAATAATTACAATTGGTGCATAGAATATAGACGACTATATTGAAGTATCTTAGGTCAGTAATCTCGCACAAAATAAAAAGATCTAAGAGGAATTTTACACTGGATAAAAATGCAAATTTTATTTCATTTCATTAACCCAAAGCCGTCATGTAAGTATCACAATAAACATATCTAATAAATTAGATACATCTTAATTCTTATGCAACATTTTCTGTATACTTTAAATGTGATGTGATGTTGATTTACTCTTAGTTTAGGCATGGGATTGGCGACTGGTTAATGGCGTTGTGTACACAAGTCCAATTCGCAACCAACATATTCCACAATATTGTGGATCCTGCTTCATGCATGCAGCGACCAGTTCTGTAGCAGACCGCATTAACATTAAGCGTGGAGGAAAACAAACCTCAGCATATCTGTCAGTTCAGCACGGTCTTGCATGTGGAAATGCAGGTAAATATATATATTATAGGGTTAATAAAAAACTTATCCTTATTGAGCTCTATGCTAAATATGTGCTTGTGCCAAAAATCAGTGCTATGCTACCATTCTAGTCAAAGTGTCGCCTGAAAGTTATAAGTTAATTTAAATTCGGTATTTCGTTGGAAGATTAATTCAAAACTATTTGTGCTTAGAGTGTTTAAACTTGTAAAATCGATTCTCGCTTAGCAAGACCACCGACACAAAAATACTGACATTTTTTAGTTATATTTTCTATTCTTATTGTATAACAAATATATTATCTTTCTTTTTATCAAACTAACAGAAGGTTAGTACAGGGTGTCCATTAAATATTTTATTAATGGACACCCTGTAGTATTGTTCTATTTCAATGTGACGATAATTTTTAACATTCTCTATTACCTTCACCACAAGGAACTGGATACATTATATCGTAAAATTAAATTTTATTTAGCCTTAGAGGTCAATCGTTAAGTAGGCGCAGTCGATTAAATTGTAATCAGACTGATTTCCTCATTACAAGTTACTAACTCTACCCACTTGTTAGAAGTAATTATAGTGTTTTGTTGGTATAAGTTAATTGCTGTCTAATTAATGAGCAAAATTGGAACTTTTAACACAACATGAAATGCAAATCACATGAGAAAAGAAGTCCACCTGTCAAGATGAACAGATGAAATGTTGTAGAGCAGAGAGCCTGTATAAAAGCCTAGCCTAGTCTAATCCCAGAAATCTGATTGTAATATATTAGTTTAACAGTAACTTTAACAACTTTAACTATATTAAGTATTAGTTAAAGTTATTATATTAAAATTCAGTAATTTTTAGATTTAACTATAATATTTCATTAAATCTAATAACTATTTTTTCTGTCCAAATGAACCTTAGCAAAACTGAAAATTCAGCAAATGGGGAAACATCACACTTTAAGTTATTCATGACTCTTTCAAAAGCAGGTGTAGTGAGTTATTGTCATATTTGAAAACAGAAAAAAGACATAGACGTGAAAATTTTCAACTTCATATGAATGTCATATAAACAATCACAGATGTTCAAAATCTTTGTTCCAACAATAGTCATTAATAGAATCATTGCTAGACTTGATCGGCTTATTGTTACTGCAGCTAAGGTGAAAAAAAAAAAAAAATTAGGAGAAAAGAAGAATTTTTTAAAACTTAAAAGAGTTTGATGCCATATTGGATATAAGTTCTTGTGACTGCTATGAAAAGGGCAAAAAAATGCACTATACGAATTCAGTATAAGAATGACAAGCATTTATTGGACTGAACGGAAAAAACAGCAAGATTGAAACAGAACCTTCTGATACGGAAGAATATTCCATGGCTCAAGCTGATATCGAACTAAAAGAAAATGTATAAAATATGCTTGGCTATGACAAGCTTGCTATAACTGCTGATAGATTTCGTGTTAGTTGTAGACAGGCTTGTCTATTGCACAGATTTTTCTGTTAAATCCAATCCAATATCAAACTTCTGTAATCTTCTAATAGGAATCTAATCGGATTCCAATCAAATTTTGAGTCTGTTATTCCAAATTTTATGTACAACATACATAACGTTTTCGATTTCAGACACCATGTTTCAAATAATATCTCTTGGATTGCCTATACACGCATGTAACATGTAATTGAGATAATTATTTAAATACTTAAATGTATTTCTTTTTTTTCATTCAATTCGATGCTTTGTCAGGTTTTTCATTTAAAATTCACACTGTTTTTGATTTGTAGGTGGAATTTTATTACCTCAAGTCAAATAGAGTATAGAGCTTTGACACTCTAATTGCTGTAGTCTGTGATGGAATCATTGTAAGCACAGGAAGAGTTAGTGGTATAATTAAGTAGTTAGAAATTGAGCTAGGAATGCCTCTCTCCAGTGGCTCACATGTCTTCTGCAGATTACTGACTTACTATTTAGACATGATAGTAAAAGCAATGGTCCAAAAACTTTTAAACGTGATATTAGAAATATAATTAAACAAGATTAAAGAAAAATCAAATCTGTAAAATTTAATGCTTTTCCAGGTAAAGAACTGCAGATCTCTACTGATGTAAGAAAGTCTGCTAAGTGCTGATAAGAAACATTTACATGACATTTGCCTCGCCGAACAAATTGGGTATATTGAAGAAAATATAGTATGTCCCTGTAGAATCTTAAAAAAAGTATTTTTGAGCAACCATTAGATCATGAACGAAGCTGAACATATTTGGAAGGGCTACTATTTAGAATCGAATAAACTCCCTGAAATGTGTATCTAAGCTAAACTATTTCGACTCTCTCTAATATATATATATATATATACTGGGGGTAGGTACCACACTGCACTGCAGTCATATTGCGTTCGCCGGTCCCATTATGCAGTGGGCGGTCTGAGGGTACGGTCTACTCAAAACCAAAATTCAGCAAAAAATTCATTTATTCTGAATTATCAAACAAAGCATCAAAATCATTATCATCAAGAAATGGCAAGTCTTTATGAGTGATTTTAATATTGCAGCGAATAAATAGGATTTTTTCCAGAATTTTGCTTGAAAGCCTGCTTCTCATTTCTGAATGAACCAGTCTGTGTTTACTGAAAACCCGCTCAATAACAAAGTGAATTACTACGAGTGACAAATGAGGTAACTACACTTAGTACGTTATGCTATTGGTTATTTCAATAAATCAGTTTGCATGGGTTTGTGGAAGGAAAATGTGGCAAACATTGCCTTGTTGTTTAAATCTTATTTATAAGGTATATAACGAGCTGTAATAAGGGTCTCTGTAAGGGTTATACATTTGAAGACTTTAGGTAACATTGTGAAATGCTTCTGGGGTTATCCAAATTTACTGGACAATGAATAATTTGCGGTCTGGTTTTATTGCAATTGCAGCGTGCGGTCGTGTTCCACAGCTGCGGTCTGCAGTCTGCGGTTAAAATTTGCCTACCCCAATATATATATATATATATATATATATATATA
>CABFPE010000035.1:1560164-1579632 GCA_900660155.1 Hofstenia miamia | reverse complement strand
ATGTATATATATATATATATATATATATATATATATATATATTAGCTGTTAGGCCATTCAATGTGACCAAGTCTGACTTCTCAAATTTTCCTTAAACCTTAATCAGGCTAGATTCTGATGTCATGAACTAATTGTAGTTCAACTCCGTTTTGCTGCACAAATAGTGCACCTGAAATAACGAGGTTCAATTAACTTGCGCTCAGGACAAGCTAGGAAGGCAAAAATAATAATAAGGGGGCTGAAGACGTCTGGATCACTCTACAAATAACGCTTAATATTATGATTTTAATGTACAGTGTACATGTTAATCTTTTAATCCGAGTATAAAACAACAGTTTTTCCCAGTAATTCAATTTAAAATGAGGATCTTTCCAAGCTATGTCTATTGCCGCAAGTAATTATAAGATGTTAAATTATTTGTTCACCAAATGAGTACAAACATTTAGGTACATGTTCTCAAGGTGGTGATCCACTTCTTGTTTACAAATATATGAATGAGCATGGAATTCCCGATGAGACGTGTAACAACTACCAGGCTATTGATCAGAAATGCACACCTTTTAATGCATGTGGTTCTTGTTTAGGTAGAGGAGATTGCTTTCCTATAGCAAACTACACTGTCTATAAGGTTATCATAATACTTATGTTAAAATATGATACAGGCAAATAGGTCACACTCAAATTTTTAGGTGGGAAAGTATGGATATTTTACTGGCAGAGATAAGATGATGGTCGAGATACAGTCCAATGGTCCGATTTCGTGTTCAGTATATGCAACTGAAAAACTGGAAGCATTTCGTGGTCCTGATATATTCAAACAGAAAATTTCTACCAATAGCGTAAATCACGATGTTTCAGTAGTAAGTCAAACATTTCACGATTAACAAATTATTTCCATCATAGAAATATTTACAATTTTTGTATGCATGTATTATTATTACATGTTTCAATCAGTCCCTCAATTTTGGCATACAAAAGATCACATTTAAATAAGGAATTCATTATCCTCCAATATATGACGATTTACACTTTAAGGGCTGTTTGGGTTTATATAGTTACTAGAATCGAATTGGAGTATTGCTAAATATTCTAGAACGAAAGAGTACCTAATATTAAAAGGCTGTTTGATAGAGTGAAAAATTTGACTGCTGTATTTTTCGGAATATTGTCAGTCAAAGAATCAATTTTAATACATGTATATAAGCCGCATAATGCAAAACAAAACAATATCACCCAAAAATGTGGACTCACTTTTTCAGTCATTCCTCTACGAATTCCCCATTTTTCCTGTTGGAATTAAACGAGTGGGCTTACCAAAATATTAATTTTGTGACAGACTTTTAACCGCGGTGTGAACTTATACTGTTCATAGTCAAGGTGCACCGGAATAAAAGAATCACTTGCGGTAACGTCGAAAAATAGGGTAGGGCAAATTATTCTCAAATTCATCAGTTCTATTAGAATTCCGAAATCGTTTATGCTTGTTTGCATGTTTGCATGATGCTTGCGATATATGATGCGGGACATTGATTATCAAAGTTAGAAAAATCAATCCTTTTAAAAACGTAATTTTAAGTACCGTACATTTAAATTTATTTTTATAAGTATATTATTTTTCGAAAAACTAGTTTATTCATTCCAAAACATCTGAATGGGATATTATAATTTTCGTCTCTTTATCGATGAATCCGGTGCCTTGAGAGAATTCTTCATTTATTGATCATTTTTATGTATATTTAAATGACATTTAGGTTGGATGGGGGAGAGAAAGTTCTGATGAAGAATATTGGATAATTCGCAATTCTTGGGGAACCGAATGGGGTGATAGCGGCTGGTTCAAATTGCTTACTAGTGCTGCATTAAATAACACTGGCAACAGTTATAATCTTAACATTGAGTCCAATTGTTCGTTTGCTGAGCCTATCATCACCTTTTAAGGAGCGTTTTTTTCTTGAATTTAAGGGAATTATTATTGTAAATGTATATCCAAAATTGTGCCACCATCATACTAATTTTAAACAATTTGATTACTTATTGATTTTTAAAATTTTTTGAAACATTAAGGTATTTGGAGTTGCTGTATTAATCAAACAAATCAAAAGGGACATTCACCATTTAGGTCACAATCCTAGCCCTAACCCTAACTCTAATGTTAACCCTGATCATAACTCAAATAAGGTGCATGTCTAATGCCAAGACAGTGGAAGATCGACAAAAGAAGCTATTACCATATCATTCTTCGAAAATATCATGCCATTCAGGATCTTGTGCGGACCTCACTTTCGCGCAGTATTCGGTGTCCGGATTACAAAAAGAGTTTAATCGACGATTATTAGTGTACAAGAGGCACACGGTGGTATTCTCACTGATGCAGGCTTCTAAATATTTTTTATAACATAGAAATTAAAAATACCTCTTCTGATCTTTTCATACTGATATGGACAAGGATGACAAGTTCGGGGAACCATATCTTCTGGCTTTGCTCTCGGTGTGCTTGCATTGACAGAGAAAGAGGCGGGCCGAATTTTTCACTCGCTTGTTTGCCCATCAACTATTAGTTCAGGATAGCAATAGATTTTTTGGGAGTTTTCTGCGCATCAAAATTTATGGATCAATTTTCAACACATTACTGCTTTTTTGTTTATTCATTAGTCTTTTCTAGGACAACGGACCTAAATGCCATATATAAAATTGAATTTCAAATTTTAATAGACTCACTTGATAGCAGCTGTTCACTATCACCAATAGTTTTAGATTCGAGTCTAGGATTTTTCAGAACCACGATTTTCTTGGTTCCAGTTATATTGGATTTGGTACTAGTCCCGTCCGAACAGTAAAATTTTCTGGTCACAAGTTCCTTTGGTCTTATTGCATAACTTTTATTTTGGCCAAAATTTTATGCCTATTTCTGCTAAAAGACCCTTTTTAAGCAAATTTCTTTTGAAGAAATGCATAAAACATATTTCCATGATTACAATATGTATTGATCAAATTAATCATTGAATTTCGATAATTTTATCTAAATTTTTACATCTGCCAAATTAAAGGCTGATAAAATTTGAAGAGAATTTTTTTGTCATTTTCATCTTAATTCTTCTTTTTCTCATATATTTGAAATACCAATTGAAACATCAGGGACAAACCCATCCCAGCCAATCCGATGTATTGATCAAGTTTTCAGTCATCTTACCATAGAAAATGATCGTTTCTGTTGTTTGTTGTAGGCGTAGCCACCAAAATGAAAGCCAACCTGATAATGACAATGATATTATTCATTATTAGTGGATAACGACTGGATAATTTCACAATATTTGATGGAATTAGTTTCATTGAAATTTCATAGCAGCAGTTAATATAAAGATATTTATCAAAGTAATCATTAAAGCTTGATATCATTTTTCTCCAACATGTTCTCTTCCAATTGCTTTCGAAAAAACTACTTTCAAAAATTTGAAAAAATTTTAAACGCTTATAGCTCAAAAACTATTAATGGTGTGCTCAATTTGAAAGCACTACATGATAGAGAAGAGTCTCCTCTTTCTTTTCCGCTCTAAATCCACGGCACGCCTCAATAGGTTTGGAATATCTTTGCACATATTAAGAAACTTTCTTTGTTGTCTATAGGGGCTCAAAACCTTCTAAATAAATGAACACTAGGTATGGAGAGAATTGATATCTTTTTCAAAAATTCGAATATTTTTAAGAAAACTTGTTAATCTATTCAACAATCTCTGCCACAGCAATAAGTTATAATAGAAATTTTCAACACTGCATTAAAGTATGTTCCCCAATAGACCCACGAATGCTCCAAGATTTTCAAATTTGGAAATAAGCTTGGAGAAAATTCTTTGTAAATGTGGAAAAACGTTTTGTCCCTTAAAACAGACTCTAGGCTGATAACTCAAAACTATTGATATACATATATATATATCATATAATAATTATATATATATATAAATATAAGTTTATTGAAGGTCATTTGCACAAAAACTTTTGACTAAAGTCAAAATTAGGCTTCCTGTCTAGTTTCTAAAGCTGGCGTCTCACGATTACTTTTTCTGTATTCGCGGACATTTTGCTGTCCACTTCTCTTATAGAACTTTTTCGCGTCACATAATCTCTTTTTAATAGATTTTGCTTTGAATTCCCTTCTGTTTTTCCAAAAATAAGTGTTAATTGCGCTTAGATAAGTCACGCAATCCCTTTAAATTTACACGAATTGTTTGATTTTCTTTACCACATTTTTTTCGAGCCAATTGTTTTGGTCCCACATCTGTGAATCCAAATGGATTTATCCAATCTATCTTCATTCCTAGTATAGAGTAGAGCTCTATGAGTAAGATGTTTTTTATACCCGTACCCGTACCCTACCCCTTGAACACTCGTACGTTAAATTTACAACAACTAATGTATTATTAATATACTAACACAACTAACAAAAACAATACAAAACCAGTAATTTTTGGCCGTTGGTCACCTAAACGGCCTTTTCTTTAAAATAATTGAATTGATAGTTAAATAACCTTTTTATGCTACACATTTAGTACTCACATGAAGATGTACTAAGCAAAAATAAATATACATGTAGATATGAAATTCAATTTTTTTCTAATCATGAAAAGATTTTTAAATGTGATGTGAGTAGAGAAGATCGTTTGCATACCTCATAATTGATAGTTATATTTTGAAAACGCATTGAAATGTTCAGAAACAAAATAATTCATCAATAATAAATGGTGTCAGAGCGTATTTAAACATTTTAAAACAAATTGATAATATAGTTCCTATAAATAGTGGTTAATTTCTTGGCATGGTCTTTTTGCATTATAATTGTGTTATACCCGTTTTTTTTTGTTTTTTATTTTTTAAACGTACATGGTCATACCAGTAGAAGTGGAATCCACAGAGAGTTACAGGCGAAAACCCCACAGCCCTTGTTTAGAATTTTCATCGGGAGGGGGGGGGCAACCGCTCGACCGCCCCTTTGACTACGCGACTACACCCTTGTTTTCTAGTAAGCTTTGGTGGCTGAGCGAGTTTACATGTTTCAAACAGATTCTAATTATTATTTGCGATAATACGTAATAGGTAGGGCGACCACTTTTTAAACCTAAAAAATCCGTTTATAGGACTAACGATATGATCTAAAATTGCAATTTTTATCAGTTATATTTAGACCTAAAAAACACGGATTAATAGAAATTCATAAATTTTACTGTACAAATTTTATTGATGTAACAAATTATATAATTAGCTCTGCCAAGGAGGTTATGTTTTTGGTAGCTTTGGTTTGTTTGTCTGTTAACAACTTTACGGAAAAAGTAATAAATGGATTGACCTCAAATTTTCACCAGAGTTGCATCTCCTCCCAAGGAGGAATCCATTAAATTTTGGTGCTGATCTGGGAGACACAAGCTGCGTGGCGAAGGTCTGCGCTCTCCGAGTGCTTTTCTAGTTTTCAATATTTTCCCGTCAAAATTTCTTTCATTGATGGCAAATTGTCGAGTTTGCTGAATAATCGCTCGACATATTCACTAGATGGCTGGCCTCTTCTCAACAAATGATAATCAGATATGTAACATTCACCTCCTCAGTTGGCTTGATAAAAAATTTATTTTTATCCATTCTTTCATTGGCAAATGTATACTTGTCAAGTTTGCCAAAATATGACCTAGTAGAATCTATTGTCTTTATAGACTTTACGGTTGCCCAAATAATAGGATATACGGTATATGCAACATACTTATCCTTAGTAATTTCATTATTGTTCATTGATTTATCTTAATTGCCTGTTAACATTATACAAAAAATTGTAAAAAATATTCCATAATCCAAAAATGTGCAGAAAAATCGAAAAAAATTCAAACAATTTTTCGATAATGAATCTTGGATAATTTGCCAACATTTTGTCAAAAATTCAAAATACAAAAATTTTCCAAATATCCAATATTTTAGAATAAAAATCCATACAATTTCTCAAGGGCACTGTTTGCCTTTAACTTAAATTTAAATATTCCTATCAATGATATAGTCACAATGTTACATTTTACTTTCCTAGTGAGGCATTTACAATTGTAAATGATAATTTTAATTATGATTATCTCTAAAATTTGAACTATTTAGTATTATCTTTATATACTTTTATAAAGAAACGCTAAAAATCAACAAAGCACAAATCAATGTTTTTAGAAATTTATTAATTTAGGGGAAAAGTTTCCGCCACCACCGCACCAGGCAAGGCATAGGTAGTTCTTGGCATGTATGCTAACAAAAGCTTTACTAGTTTTATTTATTGACAATCGTTATAGCTTAATTAGTCAAATGTTTTCTTGAATTTTTATGAGCAGCTGGGTAGACCTTTAGAATTTTTTAGAAAGAAATTCAAAATACAAACACACTAAAAACCTATATTTTAGCAAAAAAAATGGGTGCATGGAACCTAGATGGGGAAGGAGACTTGTGCCCCCCCCCTGTAGTTACGCTGCTGATGTTAGAGTGCTTTCTAACAATTAATGTATTTTTAAACATAATACTCCCTCCACTGAAACTTTTTTATAATTCGTCTACTACTTCAATTACTCTCTTAAATTAACAATAATGGTTGTAATTTGTCTTATGTTCTGAAAATTCTTGGGGGGGGAGTCCCCAGGAACTACTATAGTATTTGTGAGAGCGAAAAAATACCAATCTGGTTGAATTTGAAGACCCACTTGCATATCATCACAAATTTCCTCTTAAATCAATAAATTATAACAGAAAGGTAGTTTTTTACTGAGAATTATTTTCAATCCTAGTAAGGTAAACATTAGTTTCGCCAAGCACTACTAATCCAAGGGATCAAATATCTATACGTACGGAAATGAACATTTCACATCTGTTGACGTAGCCTTGATTGCTACACACCATTTACATGCTTAATATGCAAACATACTTAATAATACGTATCCCAATTGTCGGGCTTGTAAATATTTAGATTAGTAGCTACTTATTTAATCAGTTTGTCACTTAAGATCCCAACACAAATCAATTTTGTTGTAAAATGAGTAAGTACCTCTTTGTTAAACTCATCTCGTTTCTTTTGTTTTGTTCAAGCTTTGCTTTCAAAATCCAATCCAACGACTTGGTAACTCTGCCTAAAGTTAGTGTTTTTGAGTAAACAGGTATATATTACTTATGTTTGACACACCTATATCTGAAATATGACCCAAGTTTAATCAAGAGGAAATTTTAATTTCACTATCATATTTATTAGAACTTTATACCTGGCTTACGTTTTACAAATGTTTCTAAGTCTATTAGTAAGAGCTATTTACACTCATTGACAAAAGCTGTGTAATGATTCAAAGTATATTTCTGATTTCTTGTACAGTGATACATTTTTTTAGTGTGAATTCAAATTTTTCAGAATTTTCTGATCAAGTATTTAGTTGTCCTTTTTGTTTCTTCTCATGCAAACTTGTACTAATTTCAATTGTATGTAAGATTCAACAAAACATTTTGCATATATAGTTTGCTATTTGTGCAAACGTGTAATAAAATACATGCATGCGCTTTAAAAACATTGAATTGAACATATTGATGAAGTCCAATTATGTTGCTGATTTTCAGATAGATTTCCTAACTATAATGGGATTATTTAAAAATTTCCTCATTGATATTTCTGAAACCCTTAGATATAGGTTTTGAAAATTTGCTCAAACTGCACTCTATTTTATTTTTTCTTATGGGCAAAGAAGAAAGACTTAATATCTGATCAAAATTCATAAGAATTCAGGATGAATAACTTTATCACTAAGGAAAAAATAAAAAATACATCTTGAATTATCACAAAAATACACCTTGATTGATGGTGTTCACAAACGTATGTATGTGACTGTAAATAATTTCAATTTGATAAAGTAAATACATTAACTTAACCCTTCTACGTCGTTACTTTTAAAATATGGGCATCGTCATTTGCGGTAACTTTGTTACCAGAGGTTCAGCGAGAAAATATATTTAAGGGGGTGCATTAGCAAAATTGTTCGCCTGCAAGAGTTCAATTAGAATTTTCAGTTTAATTCTCTGCACCTACAGCATGTATAGCATAATAGTCCATTATTATAATTATTAAAATATTCAAAAGTTATATATAGAACAGTATGTGTATGATTAATAGGGTATATTAAATCACTAGGATTACTCGAAAAACATTGATTATCAAAATTTTTGCTTTTTCACAGAAAATTTTTGTCATTGCTTCTTTCCTGTCCTAATTATAAATCTCCTTACATCTTAATTATAATGTTGAAAAAATGGCAAAATTTCTCGCAAGCAAATCTAAAGATTGCATTGTATATCGGTAATAAAGCAATTTCAGCTTCACCACAAATACTATCTATCAATTCTTTTCAAATTAATCTTTTAAAATTTGAAGCTTATAATGTTTCCCTACCTTAGTTTAATGGTAAAACTGTTTCTGCTAAAAAGTCGATGATGTACAAAAACTTAGTCGAATTTTGAATGCCTTACCAATACCATAAACAAATCAAAATGAACTGAAATACAAATATGTAATAAGCCAATTGTTTCAGCTTCAATTGTAGTCCTCGTATTATTGAAATATCCATTTCCAAATTTTCTTTCAAATATTTTTCACAATATATGAGTATAAGTTCTTCCAGTCGGTTTTTGAACATTATTATTCTCTAGCAGTTCTTGTTAATTCTGAACTTACTAAGTCATCGTTCGTTGGAAGCAACGGCCATCGGGATGCATATGTTTCAACAAGAAAAGAAAATAGGTGACGCATTGTATTCTATCCTGACTTCCACTAAGCTGAATTTATTTTTTACTGGTATTAGTGGCATATCAAAATGATAATTGATAACCTAAAAGTGTTTAAAAACAATATTATGTATGTCAAATCAAAAAAATACGAAGATAAGATTGATACTTAATAAGACATAGCAGTGGTCCCCAACCCTGCCTGTTTTAAAAATTCATTTTACTCTTTAAATCAAACGAATTTCGATAAAAACTAAAATATTTTAAAAACTAAAGTCATAAAATGCATTTTCAGTGTGCATTTTTGAAACTTGAAAAATTTCGTGGATCTTCAAGCCGCTTTTGGTCATAATCACCTGATCGCGACTGAGAATGTCCGACGTCTGAAAATCCTGCATACGTCCCTGAAGCATAGAATAGTAAATTGAGATTGACTAGGCAACGATTATGATATTGTGTTATATTGCATCTGGGTGATTGTTATATGGTATTGAATAAAAAAGCTAGGCCTATCAGACGTTAATGCTGTTCTCAAGGCTATAAGTAGAAATACCTAAAGATTATAAATACAAAATTTAAATGTAGATGTAGACTTTCTGAATTGAAAAGCAAAAAAGTTATATACATTTTTTTAGAAGTAGTAAGCGACTTCTTTCAAAATCAAATTAAGCGACATTGAAGCTAATTTTTCGTTTAGAAGAATAAAACAAGCCAGTAGCTTGAAAATATAAATAAATCATGTAGCCCTAGTAATGCCTGAAATTCAATAACCATATTTACAAAAAGATCAGAAATCAGTTATTCAGGTTTTCATTGCAAGAAATGTAGAAATGGATAGACCTATTAATTAGTGAAATTTAGAAAATGAATTGAAAATATAATTAATCTATTACAACATCTGCTAATTTCTTATTTTGCTGCCCCTTTGAGAAAAATATTCTGGGGGTGCATCACTCTCAGCCCCCCACCCCCGGTTAGCTGGGCCCCTCTTTGTTACCATAAAATTATAAATTCCATATTATTTAATATAAAATAAATTCAATCTACATAAATTCTTTCACTTATAGCATGCGGTTTACAACAAAATTTGAAAGCTTGTAACACTTTCCTGTAGTATTTTGTAAATATTTGAATGGAAAAAAGGCATCCTTTCCTTTCTTTTTCAAGTGGAGACCTTGTCTTGTTTAATATCATAGAGTCACTCATGCATTGACACATATAATCACACATGTATTTGATATAGGTATTAATACAATTATTACTACCAGACCCGTCAACAAGCCGAGCTTCTAACGTACCAAGCCGAGCCGAACTTGAACACTGCATTGGATACACAACGAGCACAAAACGAGCCTTTATTAAGCCAAGCAAATTTGTAGTTCTGTTTCTTAATTTATGCAGATTTTTCTTACTCTGTCATTCAAAACACCTCTTTTATAATCATATTTTAAAATGCTTGTTAAATAATAGCAAGAGGGATGTAAAAAATTTGAGATAAAAATTTATCATGTTAAAGACAAACTCATGTGCCTATCTCCGGCACTTGTGACCAGTGCAATAAAGACTTATCGTTTGTTCATTCCCCTTTTTCTTATATGAAATTTGTTGTAAATTATACTAATTGAGATACATTAAAGATATCAAGAATAGAGAACACTTACCTTTGCTCAAATATTGCCAAAGTGAATTGTTGTGAAATATAATGTTAACTGATGAATTTTGCATATTCTCTTGTATATAGTGCGTCGATTTTTTGCGAACTGCCTACAATTTGTCAAAAAAATAGTTTACAAGATGGCATGAACTAAACCAAATGTGCATAGCAATGTTATAAAATTGATTTAGATATAGGCTAGCTTGTTTCAATGTGACTGTATTGGGAATAACGGAATAGTAATTTCTGCATTTTATTCACAAATTAGTGTAATTTCTCACATGTATGGTAATTGGTTAAGTGCAAAACCAGATTCCACTAAATAACTTGGGGTGATGAAGTTACCCCATATGACGATAATCATAGAATTGCAGTTAATATTGTAAATAAAGCTGCTAAACATTGTTGCTATTTAACATTATTAGGCATTTAGTTTGATATAAAAAGTCATGTTTTTGTTGATTTAACCGGAAGTTCCCGTGTTTCAGCAACGTAATTAAGGACTGTGGGGTTACAGAAACACCCCAAACGACTTAGAACGGTTAAAGTTACACATTTTTTTAAATGTACCAGAAGAAAAAATTTACATTGTGCAGGATCTATACACTTTAATACGACATGCAA
This sequence comes from Hofstenia miamia, assembly GCA_900660155.1. Lineage (NCBI taxonomy): Eukaryota > Metazoa > Xenacoelomorpha > Acoela > Hofsteniidae > Hofstenia > Hofstenia miamia. Next base: position 1,568,588 of record CABFPE010000035.1, on the reverse strand, counting down.
GTTCTTGAAGCTCATAATGACTTCTACATTGATTAACCGAAAAAAAATTAATATTAAAATGTGCATCGACTTACAGCTCATAAAATCAATTTAGGCTTGGGATTGGCGATCAGTTGATGGGATTGTTTACACTAGTCCAATTCGAAATCAGCATATTCCTCAATACTGTGGTTCGTGTTTCATGATGGCCGCCACTAGTGCAGCAGCTGACAGAATCAATATCAAGCGAGGTGGTAAACAAACATCTGCCTATCTTTCAGCACAGCATGGTTTAGCTTGTGCCAATGCTGGTATGACTAAAATTAACTTTAATGTGAGTGGATTGACATGCGAGCAATGAGTTATGTTTGAGTTATGATTTCAAGAAGTGGCGTAGCGTATGCAAAATGGACTAGTGTGCGATAGGGAAAAACTTTATATTTCTGTTCAAAATGCGTACGATATTTGCGATATTTGTAATTTCCAAACAATAAAAATACTAAATATTGGTAAAAAATATATGAAGAAAAAAATTGAATTATGTTCAGGGTTGTCCTGTTAAATCAATCGGTGTTTTAAACACTCCGTAAGCATAGTGTTTCAAACACTTGTTTTTTGGAATGTTATTTTCAAATGTTTTTATAAAATTTTATTTAAAATAATATTTGAGATTGGCACATTGGTGCTTTTATAACAGACTTGCATGTATGAAACGAAAAATGAATCTTGGTAAGTTTATCACAATTAGGTGTGTACTACTATATTAGCAAATTTTTGTAGAGAGGGTAGCTAGCACAGGTAATGGGAGGGGATTGCAAAGAAAGTTATATAATAATTTTATTTCAATGTTCTTACTATTATCTCTGAGAGGTGGGTGATAAGGTTTCAATCTGGGGGTATATCCCCACAGCTACAATTGGCATCCATTTAAATGGAAAAAACCGTTATTACCGCATTTAGAAAAAACGTTTTCCAAATCTATTAGAAAATTTGGAAATCGTGAGGCATGGACAGATCTATTGGGGAACATGCTTTAATTAAATGTTGAAAATTTCTATTAAATCGTATTGCTATTGTTGAAGTAGTTGAAAATGTTGAATTTTGAAAAACATTTACATTCTAGCATTTATACGGTATTGAGACAATAGAAGCAAAAAAGAACTTTGCCTGTTTCTTAACATTTGGTGCGCAAAGTCAGAGGTCACGTGCCGAAGGCTATAAGCGTTAATTTTTTTTCTAGGATCATTAAAAACTTTCAAAATTACAGTGCTGTTTAATGTTAAAACGTTTTTTTTGGAAATATTACGATTTTTTCAACCCATTTTGCGTATTATGTTCACGCATTCTTCTCTTCCTAAAGTTCTTTATCTCTTAGTAGGAATGATATTATCATTTGTCCTTAATTTGCCTTGATTTAAAAGCCATTCTCTTGAAAAAAGTTTTAATGGACAGCAAAAAGGATTATTAATACTGTCTTAGACCTGAGCTACAAATGGAAAGACTTCATCCGTTTCACTTTCAAAGCAGTGCAAAGAAATATTGCTCTATTGGTCCAGTAGACATAGACAATATTTATATAAAACCCTCAGGGATATTTTTGTAGAAAAATAATAATTCAAAATTTATAATAAATATTTTATAATATTTGATAAATGCAAAAAATGATTACAGCCAAGATCTGCATTGTACGCAATTTTTCAACTTAAATTTAATATTTGATGTTTAAACAGCTCTCACTATTATATAAAAGTCTTAGTTTCAACTCCAGTTTTACTCCAAATTCAAACGGGTTGGAATGAGTTTATTCAAAGTCTAATGAGAGTACATGTCCTAAGTGCTCACTATTTGAAATTTTAACATGTAAGAAATATCCATACAAACATTTCGAATGCTGTAAGTTGCAAAAATATTTAGGCAACTGTATTACTGGTGGAGAGGTCTATTTAGTATATAAATACATGCATGATCATGGGATACCCGATGAAACCTGCAATAACTATCAAGCAATTGTACAAGATTGTACTCCTTTTAATAAATGTGGTACTTGTGTTCGACGAGGTGATTGTGTTGCTATATCAAACTACACACGATACATGGTATGAATTTGATTTGAATTTGTTTTGAAATATTAGTAAATACGTCACTCAGTGATTTGGGCTAACTACACTAATTTTGAATTCTTAATGCATGCAAAAAATAAGAATTCATCCACTCTAGTAATAACACAAATATTTTTGAAAAGGTTTATTTTTTTTAATATAATTTTAAAACAAATATTTATATTTGTATAGCCAAAATTGAAAATCTAAGCATTGCAAATTCCAACACTGAGTGGACTGCTTAATATAATACAGCTATAATAAATTTATCAATCATTGAGCAACCTTCTTGAATATTGCTTAGACTGGTAAAATGCTGGGCCGTAGCTACTGTGGGCAAGGGTGGGCAATTACCCACGTAAATACATTCTTGCCTTGCTTTTGCTCACTTAAAAAACTTGGGGGATCTGTAAGTATCTCAATAAATTCTGTATTTATCGGTTCGTGATGGCTAAGGGTGCAACCTAGACAAACCTTACTTCAATATTTCAGCGAAGATATTCCAGCAACACGAATTTAAGAATACGACTTTTGATTGAACCATGTAACCCTTTAAGTAACTAAGTTATTTTGAAATTCATATTTCATTGGCTACGCTCTTGACAAGAAATTTATTGTAGTGAAGGCGTGGAGAGTGCACACATCACAATTGCTGAAGGGTAGTATACAACAATAACTAGTATAAAGTTTACTTTACATTAGTACTATTATAAGTGCTTCAATATATTAATGAGTTATTGTATAAGGATAAACAAGTTTCCCTAAAAAAATTACCTTTAGTGGGTCCGTAAAGTCATTGCACTGCTCGGTCCACATCTATTATCTCTTCCTTTATGCATGAATATTTTGAATTCAATCGTACGACCCTATTCAATCTGAGAGACTAAATTTATTGGAAGTCGCAGTTAACTCCATATCAGCTCTCACATTAATTTGGCACCCAGAATGACTGAGAAACTGGAAGATTTAATATAACTAAAGTAGAATGGGGTAATTTCGTAACTTTGCCGCCCATTTGTGAAAAAATATAGTATTACTATTGGAAGCAATATGTTTGTGGAAAGCTCCCTGCAGACAAACCACTTAATACAAATTTTTTTAGACATTAAACAGTTTGTATATATATTTCTTATAAATGTCATGAACAATTGTGAACATGGAGACAGATTTTCCTACCCAACCCAACCCGCATGCCACACATTATGTAATAAGCTGTACCCAACCCACACACACGAACGCAGGGAACAAAAATCATACTCGCCCTGAGTCCACAGGTTTTTCCAAAAAATAGTCGCGTTCATAGCTAGAATAAATATAATTAGACCACAGTTCAATTTCCATCCCTGTGAGAAATGGGTATTTTTTTGACCCACCACCTGTATCGACTCATGTAACCGTGACCCGCAACAGGAAAGTATCAATAAAAAAATTTTATTCGCAATCACTAATTTGTCTAATTTGAACAGGTTTTGGACTTATGTGTTTTATGTGCTGACAACTTTGCTTGGCTTAATCATATTAAAAACCCAGAAGATATATTATATGATAAAAGGAAACGTTCCTTACACATTAACCATTCAGTTTAAAAAAATTGTGTATCAAATATTATTTTCCAATATCAATTACGCCTCCTTTTGAGGGCTACGTAAGACTGCTAGAATAGTTTCAAAACAATGTCTTGCTCTGAATTACATTTAGAGCCGATTACTATACAAGGGGCGAAATGACCTCAACTTTCCCTAATATTTCTTTGACGAGATTATGAAGCTCTCATTTCATTCTATAAATGTTACATCAAAAGTGCTATTTTGATATCAGGAGCTTTAAATCCTTTTCTTAGTTAGTTTCAATGTTGTTATGATTTGCATAATGAAATTAAAGTCTTTTAATACTACTTCTACTAGAATAAAAAATACAAAATAATAAAATCTTTGGAATCTCAAAGATTCAAATGTTTGACTTCTTAAATTTTTCCTTAAATTTGTTAGTGTTATTTCACGCTAACAATTATAAATGACCTGCGACCCGATTCGACCTGTCTAAAAGTAACCCGCACCCCACCCGTATTATATTTGACCCGTTTCCCACCCGTATTATATTTGACCCGTTTCCCACCATGCTACACAACATACACCCGCAAGCCTACCCAGTAAACATAGAACTGTCAAATTGTCATAAAACTAAAATTATTCCTATTTTTAAATATTTTTTGCTAGACGGAATTATGCAGCGCCATTAATCCGCACTATAAACGCCACTCAAACAATTCAACGCCTATTAAACGCCAATAAAACACAAAANTCCCACCCGTATTATATTTGACCCGTTTCCCACCATGCTACACAACATACACCCGCAAGCCTACCCAGTAAACATAGAACTGTCGTAACGACGCCGCTGAACGACATAATAACGGCACTAAAACGACTTTTCAAAACAACGTCTTTACACAATAAAACGACAAACTATCAATAAAAATGCAGTTTTTAAAAAATTTATCTTCAAATTGTCATAAAACTAAAATTATTCCTATTTTTAAATATTTTTGCTAGACGGAATTATTCACCGCCACTAATCCGCACTATAAACGCCACTGAAACAATTCAACACCTATTAAAGGCCAATATCCCACAAAAACGACGTCTTTTACTGGGTATGTATTTATCCCACCAACGACCACGTATTGTAGTAGACCATTCTCACTTTCACAATGCCAAATATCATTTTTGCAAGCTTTCTAAATGCTTATGTTTAAATTAGCAGCAATGTTCATTCCGATTTTACTTATTTCATCTAAATCAAGTAAGTTTCGCAAATATAAAAATGCCTATTTTTAGCATAAAGAAGACGAACATGATAAAATCGTAATCAAAATTTTGGCATCGCATTTCAAGGAAAGCAAATTCCCTGTGTCGAACGAACGACGGTTAAATACACTATATTAAGATTTTTTTTAAACGACTTTTGGGTAGGAAATAGGAAATATCTACACATGGTAAATAAGGTGCAGACTTGTCAACGAGCCGACATTTCCAAGCTCGGCTCGTTAAATTTTGTGTAAGTTCGGCTTGGCTCCGCTCGCCACATAGAATCTTTGAATGAAGCTCGTTTTAGCTCGGTATTTTTTTTAAAATATTGTGCTCAAGGAATTTTTTACATAGCTCTTCCTATTATTTAATAAACATTTCTTAAATAAGATTATAGGAGAGGTATACTCAGACTGCAAAAAATAAGAAAAATCTTCCATAATCAAATTAACAAGCAGAACTATAAACTTGCTTTGCCTAAAATAGGCTCATTTTGGGCTCGTTGTATATCAAATACTGTGCTCAAGGTCGGCTCGGCTCTGCTCGGCTCGGCTCTCCTCGTTAGAAGCTCGGCTCGTTGACAAGTCTGATAAGGTGCTTCTGTACTAATTGCAGGTTCATCAATAAGAATTTTAATATGTATTTGTAATGTATTATTTAGTTGCTACGACTTGGTAGTAGTTTAGTTGCCACGCCGTTCAGTTTCATCTGAAAAATACATATATTTATTCATATAGTTTATTTATTAATTCCATACCCACATTTACCCACTTTTTATAAAGCTTTTTGAAAGATATAATTAAAATATAAACATATTTTTCCAATAAACTTGAAAAATTGGCCCATGCAAATATCGATCTTGAGAAATTCGTAATGCTAGCAAAATTTTTGAGCTCTAACAGTGCAATTTTTGTTCGATGTTTTCTCATCCATTATCCACCTTTGATGATGTTACTTCGCACACATAGTTTTCAATCATTTTATCAAATGATGTTAATCGTAATAGAAATATTGTAATATTATATAGGGAAAGTTCGAAAAACACGTGTGAACAATAATTAAATTGCGGAAATATTCGTAAAATTTTTTTAGGTGGGTGATTTCGGCCCGCTAGTTGGAAGAGACAATATGAAGCAGCAGATCTATGAAAATGGCCCAATCGCATGCTACATTCACGCAACTAAAGAGCTTGACGGTTATCATGGTACTGACATTTTCAAACAAAAGATTGATACTAGTCATACAAATCATGTGATTTCCGTAGTTAGTATTTACAAACTTTAATATATTAAGTTAGGCAACCCAGCACTCTTAAATGGAAGTTTAGTAGGAAAAATTGGGCGTAGTCCTTTTATAATGTTTAACAAAATCAATTCAATTTTGACATTGAACAATAGAAATACGTCTTCTCAATATGCCTGATATTAGTGGTGGTCCGTGAGTTTAAAACTTAAGAGGACAGCTGAAAACTTTAATTATTAAGAATGTTGGAAAACCTATGCAATATTATTACAACATAACAGACATGAGATTTCTAAGCAACAGTTAAAACTGATTCCATGTTTGTAATCCGGGGATTTTCAAAATTTATTGGGTATTCATCTCGGGATTACTTTGGCGTAAATCCCGAGTTTTTAATTATTACGTGTCATTTGGTATGTAGGTCTTACAACTAATCATATCAATGTTTTAACAGTCCTAAGTAGTGCCCAATCTGTTAAATTTCAGTATTCAGGAAGGGAATCTAATTTTAACGGGAGATTAACAACATATAGTGTTAAACTAAACATTATGAATATAAATGGATTTGTGCATAACTATTCTGATTTTCTACAACAATTAAATAAAAAAATTGAAAATTTATGGCTAAAGAGGACAAGACTAGTGGTATATTTTATTAGTTGAACGTCCTTTTGATACCATTCTAAAAACTTTTAACTAAACTCTTTTAACTAACAATGCCATTAGGTGTTGCTCTAAAAGAACAGAGACATCCGATGCACACATAAAATATTGAGTTCACATTAATAGTGTTTCACATGTAATCCTGGGAATAAAAACCATGCCGCTTCAATTGTATAAAATGCAATTAATTTGGCATTTAATTTTTTGAACAAATTCTTCGTGGCGCTGTGCAATAATCTAATTGGCTAGAGCAATCGGTCTCATTTCTCGCATTAACCTTCGGCAAATGAACATGCGAACTTGTCATTATTAGGGCAACCACGTTTTATACTTTTATAGACCCAACGATATGAGCTAAAATATTAATTTTAAGCAACTAATTCGAAACCTAAAAATAATTGAAAATTATCCATTTTTACAAATTGTTGTTCGCTTAACAAATTATATAATTTTCACTGTTTTTCGTCAAAATTTTTGTGTTCCGATAACAAATGTTTGATTTCCTGAATGACAGCTCGAGATCTTCTCACCAAATGATAATCAGATATGGAAAAATCACCACTTCCATTGACTATTTCCATAAAATCCTGATTTTATCTAATTTCTCATTAGCTAATGTAGCCAAAATATGACCTAATATACTTTATGGACTTTATTTACTTTGTGGTTGCCATATTCATAATGCAGTAAAATAATAATGCGGAATTGAGGCCTCAACGAAAGCGATTATGGCGCAACGTTATACGTAATTTAGCAGCAGATAATTAATTGGTTTACGTTAAAATTGAGGCAATACTCTGTTGGCCTCGGCATAGTTAGTTTTATATTTAAAGTGTTTTATTGTACAACTTTTAAATGTATGATTTAAATCAGTGTTTCTCAACCTTTTTCAGCACATGGACCATTATTCCTTCAAAATATTCCTATGGACCACTCATACTTTTAAACTGTTCCATTTTCACACTATAATACTTAAAAATAACAAAATAGTACATATATTTACACTTGAACAGTTATTTTAAAAAGTCAGGGGTTTAGTCGCTAGTGACTACCTTGATCTTGGTGTTTTTGACACAAGATATCATAATTAATTTTGATGCAGTTATTCAGTCTTAGCCTGATTGTTCCTCTGCTGTTGAGGTCTAACCGATTTCTTTTTCTACTAAAGACATCCACAACAGCTGAAAATCCAGATTCTGCCATCCATGTAGAAGGGAAGGAAATTATACTTGGTTCTACTTGTTGAAAAATATTTGGGTGTGACTCTTTTATCGATAAGTAGCCAAAGACACCTTCTCTATCAACTCTTTTTCTAATTTTTAAATCCTGTTTCAAATCCAACAGCATTTCAGCCAACTCAACGTTTTCATCTCCTGGCTCATAATTTTCTAGGTCTACAAACCAAAGTGGATAGTCTTTCTTTAATATATCGCTGAATCTTCTCTCAAAGTCTATATGAAGACCTTCAAGATGGGCAATGCATGCAGAAATACATTCTGATATAGGAGAAGTTGTTTTGAAATTTTGAAATGATTCGAAATTTTTTTTCTCAAATTGTTTCTTCCAATATTTCAATTTCCCCATATAACCTTTTATCTTTTGAGCACCGGTGACTAAATCTGATCTTCTACCTT
>CABFPE010000035.1:1534799-1555019 GCA_900660155.1 Hofstenia miamia | reverse complement strand
AAAGTAAGTTAATGTGGGATAGTAAAAAATGCAAAGTAAGTTAATGTGGGACATTAAAAAATGTAATTATGTGGGAAATTATAAACTAAAAAGTAAAAAAATGCAAACTAAATTAGGCCACATAAATAACACAAAAACTAGTAAAATTACATCCATGACGTCAGTAAAACACCCCCCGCCAATATCCACGACGCCTCAGGTCAAAGGCCACCCCTCTCGACTAATCACAAAAAAGTGGGACGAAATACGACCCACCTCTCGACCAATCAGAAAAAAGTGTAACGAAATACGACTATCTATATACTACTCATAACGCTTTAAATTTTCACACATTTCATATCCCTTACATATATGACCTTTTTTTGTTTCCATACAAAACCTCTTTTCAAATACAATGCTTATTTAATTGAATGCACACTCGATATCTACAATAGCTAGAATTTCTTTACTTGAATGACTAGACCTTTTGCTACCTCTAATTAACAATTGTGAACTGATCGCTAAATTTCCGTTTTTACAAAACGGTTTCAGCACTAAATTTTTCAAAGTTACATGAATGTGGAAATTTTTAAATGCGTCAATGGTTAAATACAAGTATATGTTTATCACTGATATCACTTGTAGTATGTGCTGAGTTTTTTATTTTAAACTACACATTGTATTATTGTTACATTGTTATTACATAGGTTGCATGTGATATTCTTTACCAGTGCTTAGTATTTGTAGTAAACATGTTTGTAGAATGTCATTGGCATTTAGTTGAATGTGATATTGCATAATATATGGTCGGTTGAAGTACATTGTTTTTGCTTTCTACACTGGCGCAGTCAGCAGTACATGGCATCACCAATTTTAACGACATCAACTATTTCGTTTGGAGTATGGTTTTCTGCATATTGCGTGGAAAAGAACATCGAGGAAACGAAACAATTGCAGTTACTTTCACTAGCCCTCGACGATGATATTTTGTTTGCTGTGCAGCAAAAACTGGCTGCAGCTATAACAATGCTGAAAACTGCACTCGCGTCAATTGAAGAAGAATATTTGCGAAGATCGCTGCCACCTAATCCTACGAAGGAGTTCATAAACGTCATGATTTATCAGCCCTCACTGGCATTGTCCGCTTATGCTACGTTATCCAAGTTGGCGAAGCTGCTATACGGTCCCACATGCTAGACGCCTTAACTGCCAAGTAACGCAATCCGGCCATTGTGTGGCTGTCAGCAAATGCGAAAGCTACAGGCCGAGAATTTTCAAATTGTCTCAGCACCTTTCCTGACAACGAAGACTTTGTTATGGTTGTGGCACCTTCTTCGTCATCGCGGCGTGGCCATTTCGGGCGCTGTCGGTCAGAGTTGGAGTGCTACAACTGCAGATTCAAAGGTCACATTGCAGGAAACTGCCTCAAGCCAAAAAACGTCAACTCCTAGTCCCATTAGCAATCAGTACGTCATGTGGTGGGGCTGGGTTACCAATGGAAAATATTAGAATCGCCGACTTCAATACTATGTGTCTATTCGATACTGCCAGGACTATAAATATTGACTCGCAACGGTTTTGCAATTCACTAGCTTTAAACGTTAGTTGCGAGTGTAAATCATGGTTGAGACGAACTGTTTCCAGCGAAAACGTAGTCTTTCGCCATGGCTGTATTTTGGGGGTGACCTGGAAAACAATGACGCGGCATTTGCAGTTTTATGTCGTGAAGAACACACCATACGATGTGATAATCGGGTTTGACGGATTGCGTGCATTTGGCGTGGGTTTCAATTTTGCTGGTGCAAAACCAGTGTGACGGTGGTTTTAAACGGCATGACTGCGAAGTTGGAAGTAAAATAATCTTGGAAGGAGAGAGGAACAGCTCGATCGCTTATTGGCAGATTTCAGGGATGTATTTGCGTCGTCCAACAATGATTTGAGCTGCACAAAAAGCGTTGAGCACCCCTGCCACTCGTAGATGAAATGATTGTCGAATTCAAGGAAACACGTTATTTTACAATGCTCGACTTAATATCCGGGTTTTGGCAGTGAAAAAACTGCTTTCCAAGTCAACAACGCCTTCAAAGTAATGCTCTACTGGCTAAGAAACGCCCCCACGACGTTTCAGCGGCTGTTAAAGACGATCTTGCAAAACACTGGTATCTTACCATACATTGATGATATTGCTTCCTCGACGTTCAATCAGCACTTGCAGTCCTTGAGGTCTGTACTATCCAGGATGCGCGATAACAACCTGAAACTGAAACAAAGAAGTGTCACTTTGCCATTTCCAAGATTCGGTACTTCAGGTTTCGTGTGTCCAAAAGTGGAGTTCATCCTGATCCGGGGAAGGTGACAAAGTTGAAAGCGATGACGCCTCCCAGAAGCAGGAAGTAAACTGAAGATTTTTGCGGGTTTGCCAGCTATCTCAATCGGATTATAAGAAATTATGCCCAGATCATGAAACCGATTTTCATCATAAAAAAAGCAAAGCAGTTTTGTTGGTCGCACAACGCACAGGTGGCATTTAAGCAGATTAAAGACAATATTTCCGAATCCGCATTGCACCTACATCTGGACTTGTCGTTACCTTTGTCATTGGAGGTTGATGCAAGCAATGTAGCAGTTTTGGTTCAAAATGGTTCGCCTTTGTTGTTTTACAGCAGGGTCCTTAGCAATGCTGAAAGAAATTACTCTGCCATGGACGGAGGGTTCCTTGCAGTTGTTACAGGTGTTAAACATTACACGCAACTTTTGTGGGGGCGTCGTTTTTTCATCGTCACGGATCGTCAGGCGTTACTCGGACTATTAAAGAGGCAGCTGTCTAACGCACGTCATGTGCAGTACATCAATTTGCTTCGCGGATCTGAGAATCTGATTACAGATATGTTGAGTAAATTAGTCCCTGAAGACTACGTCGTGCAAAGCAAACCTCTCAATCAATTAGCTTCGCCGTTTTTATCTGCTTCATGCGCGACTTCCGACTCTGAGCAGCAGATTGATGATTTGATCAATCATTATCATAGTTCAGGACATTTCGGCGTACGAAAAGTAGTTCGATTGTTGCGTGATGAGGGGTATCATTTCCAATCACTTAGGAAACGGGTTTCTGCCATCATTCATAGATGTTCCTTGTTTCATCAATGCAAGAATTATGGGAAGTGTGTCCCCGTAGGTGATTTACCAAGGTTCCCCGAAGTGCAACCACGTGAATTTCTAGCTGTTGACATAGTCGGCCTGCTTCCAAAATCAGACTCATTTTCGTTTATTGTGACAATTGTCGACCACGCATCTCGCTGGCTCAAAGCCAAGGCCGCGTCTTCTATTCCTGCAGAAAACGTTGCACGGATAATCTGGGATCATTGGATCTTTTGAATGGGCCCTTTTTGGGTCATCCATTCAGACTGCGGCACATAGTTTTTGTCTCAAATCTGGAAGAGAATTTCAGCTAAATTTGGCATTTAACTGTCGCGAACAATGCCTTATCAACCTCAGGGCAATGGAAAGGTTGAGAGTATTCACCGGAATTTGAAAGACCATTTGAGAAGTGCGGGTCGAAATTGGTCTGCTAATTTGAATGAAGCCATCTTTAACATCAATCGTGTTGAAAGCAAGTCCACTGGTTTATCCCCGTTTCAATTTCTCCATGGTGTGGTATTCTCCATCCCGCAAGACTGGCCGTCGACAAAGGAGAAATTTTGCCAGCATTCAAAGGACCATGACCAAAGTTTGCGTACATCAAAAATCAAACGCGCAAAGCACAATGGTTCCCGTTTATAGACCATCCATTCCTGTATCTAGGAGGCTGTCTGAAAATCTAATTTAGTTGAACAATGGTAGGGTTGTAAATATTAATAATTGTTCGTTTTGGGTTTTTGGGTAATATTTCCGTTGTTATTACATAGGTTGCATGTAATATTCTTTACCAGTGCTTAGTATTTGTAGTAAATGTGTTTGTACAATGTCATTGGTATTTTAGTTGAATGTGATATTGCCTAATATATAGTCGGTTCTACTACATTGTTCTTGCTTTATACAATTATATTTGGTAAGAATAAGCATATAAAGGCGCTTCCTTATGAAATTTGATTTCATATATTTTTTAAATTTTTTTCAATAATGCAAAGCTCAACTATAGTTGGCTGCAAAAAAAATGAGACTGAACACCTATTTTTTAACGCTTTGTGGAAACGTATTGAGACGTTTTAGAGGAAAACTATAAAAATAAAAGACAACGAGAATTTTGTGAACTTTAAAATGGTCAAACAAAAAAGTTAATTAATTAAACTGGTATTTCGTAATTTTTTGAAAACACCAAACAAATTATTTTGATTTGCAAAGTTTCTACTTGATTTCTTCGGAATGGAAACGTTGAAACAGCTTGAAAACGCCTTTGCGACATCGCAAATTTCTCGATCAACTTATTTTTGAAAGCTGAAAAAAATTCGACAAGGAGAATCTCTCAAAAGAAGAAAAGGAAGTGGACGCCCTCGAAAAATTATTGGAAAATTTATTCAGAAAACAGTCGCAATTGCTCTCAAAAATCCCTATACTTCTGGGAAAAAAAATTGCAAACCGACTTCAAACTGAAGCCGACATCTCTGTGCATGAAACCATAGTTCAGAAAACACTGAAAAAAAGTGGAGTTACAAAAATTGGCAGAAAAAATCGACTTCTGATTACAAAAGAACATCAAGAAAAAAGATTAAATTTCGTGAAAGAATGGAAAGACTACACTTTTGAAGATGTTTGGATAACTGATGAGTGCGTATTTCAACTGCACAGAAACAAAGTACAAGTGTGGTCGTCAAAGAAATGTCCAAGACCAACAAAAGCGGTTCCAAAGTCGACCAAAAAATTATGGTTTGGGGAGCACTTTCCTATCGTGGGTTTTATTTGAAAATTTTAGACGGAAAAGCCACAATCGACAGTCAAAGATATTGCAAATTATAGCTGAATTTATGCCTTATGCTGATGCTTTATATGATGATGGACGGAGCAACCCCGCACACGTCAGCAACGACAAAAAATTGGTTTTCTGAAAATAATGTGCAGTTTTTGCAATGGCCACCAAGTTCTGCTGTTCTTTCTCCAATCGAAAACGTGTGGCAGATATTGAAAAATGACGTTGAGAAGAAAAATCCGAAAAATATATCCGATTTAAAAGAAAAAATCCAAGAAAGTCAACACATTTTGACATCTGAAATGAAGTCCAATTTAATGAAATCAGTTTTAGTTCGTTTGAATGAAGTTATTTCTACAGGAGGAAAACAAATTAGACTTTGATGCTTTTTACTTATAGTCCTTTAATATATCTTTAAAATCGCGTACATTTCTTGAGTTGTTACGTTCAGTAGTTCAAAAGTAATATGCCTTTTTTCTAGTCTCATTTTTTTGCAGCCAACTATATATAATTAAGAAAAAAGCTGAAACATGACATAGCAAATGTTCGGATTCTTTATTATATTTTGTTGTGTAGAAGTAACCACATTGTTTTAAGGTTGGGTGGGGAGTTGGAAGCAGTGAAGATGAGGAATACTGGATTATCCGAAATTCATGGGGAACGGCATGGGGTGATAATGGCTGGTTCCGTCTTCTTACAAGTAAAGCACTTAACGGTACAGGCAATGATTATAACTTACTAGTTGAAACACGCTGCGCATATGGTGATGTGGACTAATGAAATATCACAACCAAAATTGGCTTTTGTTATTGATACATTTCAAATAACTCTGTTGCAAAGTATATTATCTTAATCAGTGTTTTATTATGTTCTTACTAAACAATACATTAATTAATCAATATTTTGTATAGTACTAAATTATTATAATAGTAAATGTAGAAAAGAACAGACAAAAAAATTTTCACCTCGAAGGTTTAGTTTTTTGAAAATTTCTATTGTAAATAACTTCTTTTATTTAATTGAGTCAACTATATGGAAAGAGGACTAACATTTTAGAGGAATAATATTCTTATTAGAATGTCATTTCAAACCATAATATCTACAAAATTCGAAGGACATCTCTGTGCGCTTGAGCCCGTTTTAACCTTTAACATTTACAAAGAATTCTCTCCAAGCTTTTTTCCAAATTTGAAAATCTTGGGGCATGGGTAGGTCTATTGGAGAACATACATTAATGCAATGTTGAAAATTTCTATTAAAGCCTATTGCTGTGGCAGAGATTGTTGAATAGCTTAACAAGTTTCATTAGAATTTTTGAAAAAAAATTCAAATTCTCTCCATAATTAGTGTTAATCTAATTACAAGGTTTTGAGCGCCTGGAGGCAACAATATTCCAAACCCATTGAGGCATGTCGTGCGCAAAGTCAGAGGTTGTGGGGCCGAAGGCCTACGCGTGGAATTAGAGCGAAAAAGAAAGAGGAGACTCCGTTCTATCATGTGGTGCTTTCAGATTAAGTACACCATTAGTAGTTTTTGAGCTATAAGCGGTTAAAATTTTTTTATGGGGATCATGAAAATTTTTTAAAAATCATCAAGCTGTTTAAGGTTAATATACATTACAAATATTACACGCTCAATCCCAAAAAATTACATTTTAAAACCTTTTCTCATGCTGTGATACATCAAGACTTCTGATTCGTTTCCAAAACATAAGCAATATATTGAGCACGTAACCTCAATGGTTTTGACTACTTCCAATATCAGGGTCGTCTCAGCACGATAGACTGGGAGCGACCAGTTCATACGAATTCATAGGAGTCCCACTACAAAATGTGTTACCACAATTCAAAGATATAATGCGTTATGTGCTGAACCATTATGTACAATATAACCTTCATGATAGCGTCATAGATTATTTGATTATAAATCTTTGAAATTCACATTTATTATGGAATTTCGAGTAATAAAGTGTTCTCTTGTCTCTATGGATTTTTATTTTCTACCATGTAATAAGACAACGCACGTATGGCAGTGGAGCAGCAAAATGAACGGCTTCTCGAGAACAGTCACAAGCTTTTTACAATGCTAAAACCAGATTTGCTTTTCAATTCGAATAATTATCTGGATTTTATGGAACCTCAGGTCATGCTGAAGCTGAGTTCATGGTACCCAGTCACAAATATTTGTAGGTATCATGATCCCTATTCATATATATATATATATATATATATATATATATATATATATATATATATATGCGCAAACGTCGCTTACATAAATTAATATATTCAGTATGTAAAAACACACATGGTATAAGTAAATACATATGCATTCATACATAGTACATACCCATTCAAAATGCTCATGCTACGCAGCTGGTTTGCTTCATTATTCATCAGCAAAAATATTAACAGAAACATATACTTCTAATTATGTTGATAATCTTATTGAATTTGCTATTTGTAGAAATTTTGTTTTAATTCCATAGTTTTCGCATTTGAAACATTAGATGCAAATTTATTATCAAGGAGTACTTGTTGTTCTACACCATTTCCAGGTGACATTTAGAAATCATCAACTTACATTTAGAAATAATCATTTTACAATTAGAAATAAAAAAATACATTTAGAATTCGTCAATTAACATTTAGAAAGCGTCAATATTCATTTAGAAATCAAAACTAACATTTAGAAAAGCATAGTTTACATTCAGAAATGAAAAACGACATTTAGAATTCGTCAATTAACATTCAGAAAGCGTNTTTTCAATTCGAATAATTATCTGGATTTTATGGAACCTCAGGTCATGCTGAAGCTGAGTTCATGGTACCCAGTCACAAATATTTGTAGGTATCATGATCCCTATATATATATATATATATATAATTAAGTGTTTTTTCTCCTCATTTTACTGGATAAGTGTGTGCGATTTTTAACAATATAGATGTTTTAGATACCAATTTTAAACAAGAAATTCCGCTTATCCTTAAAAATGTCAGAATTAACACTTTTTACTATGGCAAAAAATCAAATTAACACTAAGCACGCTCTACCATACTATGAATCGTTAACATATGCGCACGTATATTACGTATTCATTTGAAATTTACTATTTTAAAAAAAAAGATCAGCTTGGCTACTATTTGTTAAAAATGGTCTCACAAAAATGACAAATACTGCTTTGTGCAACTTGATGAAGAATATGAACCATAGTGTAATGAGGGATAACACTTTATTAATTGTAATTGTTGAAACCGTTTCGGAATATAGATTTTTTCTTTCTGTAGTGGGATGGTGCTACGATATATGAGCAAAAATCATTTATTTGAAATCAAATACTGAATTATAATGAAATAACTGTTATTTACATTAAAAACATAATACAGTTGGAGTTAAAAAAATTGACGCTTTCCACAATTTCAATGAATCACTAATAAATGACATTCAATCGATACTTGAACAATTTGCAAATTTGAAAAATTGTTTGCAAATGTTTTACAAAGCCCTGAAAACTGGGAAGCCTTAAAAAATCTGATGCTTGCACTCGCTATCAACCAAAGAATATCGCTGTTGAAAAAGATTTATATTTGAAATTTTCAGGAAAATTTTGAAAATAATGATTTATTTATATATAATATACCGAGGCTCTCATAATTCTTAGTACAAGATTAAATGATTTACAACATAATTCTTAGTACAATTTAAAAGTAAATGATTTGCATCTAGGTATTTATTTAGATCGTGTAACTACATAATCAAACAAACAATAATACATAGGTATAATTATAAAGTCAGCTAATAAAGTAGACACTTAATCTTTCAATAGATATTCATCTTCTTGGATGCATCTTCCAACTCTTTTCTGAAAATTCCTCAAGGCATCTCTGAAAACGGAAAGTTGAATAGCTTCAATGTCTCAATACTAGCATTTTCCAAGTCTCTGAGAGAATCATAGTGGCGCTGCCTTTTGAAAACAAGAGCCTTCAGGCGGGGCCATAGCCAGTAATGGCACGGTGTCAGGTCCGGTGATCTAGCTGGCCATTAAGTTGGCCCACGACGCCCTGGATGTGGTGTGTTTTTCACAAGTGTCCCTGTTTCTAGCAGTTTCAATTTCCAATAGTTGATCTGCGACCTGGATGGAGGGTCACGATCATATTTTTCAGTAAATAGCCTTTGACTTCATCCTAAATTATCCGCAGTGATGGCCCATGAGCACAAATAAACTTTTTCTTCTATATTATACATAATCAATCAATAAACTTAAAACGCTTTAACTGTGAATTTTTATTTTAGTATAACAGAGATAACTGTGCATAGCAAATGTCCTTAGTTTTAGTAGAACATAGATATGATGTAAATCATTTAATCTTGTACTAAGAATTATGGAATTATTATAATTTATATTCTAAATAATGTAGGAAAAGACATTCCTCTCCCTGAAGTTGTCTTGGATTTTGGATATATATATTAGCTTCCAGGTTTTTAGTGCCTAAGAAAAGTTTTGTTATCACAATGCAGCAATCTGGATTTGATGGAAAACCATTCATTGGGTTTAACATAGAGTTGTCTTGCAGTGCTTCAACCCCATTCAAATCAAAATCCTTGCCAAACATAAACAAGTCTGAGCAAAGCTTAGCTTCAAACGCTTGTTCAGTTTGCCAAAAAAGAAATCATAAAAATCTACGTACTATAAGTTATTAATATAAGTGCTCTGAGCCTAATGGAACTATCTAATGACTACGGCATACTATTAATGATAGCTAAATCAGTATTGATAATTTATGTTATTGCCTTGACAAAGCAGTTTGTTACCAAAAAAGTGTTTTATAGCTTGAACTCATTTTGAGAATTGAATTTTGTAGTGAAAAGGATGCTTATCATTTGTGATTATCAATTTATTGAATTTGTGTTTACACAACGTTATTTATTTGTTCTAATGTTAATTAAAATGAAGAGTGTCGTACTGCTTGGATGTATTCTGGTAACAATTTGTGCTAAAAATGCACACATTTCAAGAATAAAAGCCACTAAACTCAAACCATCAGACAAAAGCCCATCTATGTCGAAGGTAAGTTTTTTGTTGTATCCTTTTATGTGATAAATAGACGAACTGTTATCTACAGAATAAGAGTGGAGTTATATCCCATGCTGATAACTAAAAGCATGTAGTAAACGGTTAAGCATTCATTACAAGAAATTTAAACAGTGCCATGTGACGTCAGCAAATAACTAGTGAAAGTGCGGCGTAGTAGATTATGCACTGTGCTTAACTGTAAGTGAAAGAGGTTTTTTACAAATTTATATATCTTAAAAATAATAGATTATCTAGCTCATCATCAATTGTTTAAACGCTATTGGTTTACTATGCAATGCAAAAAAAATTTGTTCATAGCCATAGTTGCTCACGTGTCAAAATTTTGCAAAAAATTTTATCCCATATGTCAATTTATAAAGGGAAAAATGAAGTAGATGCAATTGAATTTAATTTCATGAAAATGTCAACTAGCAGATGTTCAATTACATCATCAATTCTAATTGGTTAATGCTAATACTATAAAATAATGTAAAGATCGTATCTGTATCATTTGAATTTCTTGTGTCAATTTTGCATTTAATGATAGATGCTCGGCTAAATTCATTCATAAGTTTTATCTATATTTGATTTTAAAGTGCTGGAGGCGTAAAAACGCATTTAAGAAAGAAAGCAATATTCATTTCAAGTATGTTTTATATACATGTAATTGATTACGTCATTTTGTTTTGCTGTTAGAGGGCTACAACAATTTGTGCTAGAATTTCTTGTAATGTGATTTTTGCGTGGATGTGATAACACTGAAGAGGCTATCTTGAAAATTATGCTTTTCAAAGAAGTATGATTGTTGCTATGATCAAGAAAATGTTCCCAGTGACGTATTATTTGAATAAAATCTTTCTCTGATATGGTATTAGTTGAACGTTACAAATTGATTGAAATTATACAGGGTGTTCGCTTAAAAATATCCGATGTGAAAAAGCCGTTGTTAATGCTAAGGATTCCAAAATAGGTTTTATTGAAAAGTGCATGTCTTAAAGTTATATTTGGTATCAAACGTACCAGGGGTGTAGCCTGTCCACTTGATGTTGAGAGGGTGCACAACAAAGCCGTCGCCAACTGCTCCCAATGCCTCAGTGTAGCAGATTTTTGTACCATGTCATTGAAATTACTTCCGTTGCAAATAATAGCAAAAATTAGGAAATATCGCAATATATAAATGTTAACTTACTGAGCCCTATATTCGGATATTGAAATTATATTTGCGTTTACAACATTTACATTTTAGGGACGGATAAAAAATCATAGAAAATCATTATTAATACAAACAAAATATGAATTACAAAACAATATGCACATCACCAATGTAATAATGCTCATTTTCTATTCATCCTCATAGCTACGCCTCTGAAACATACATACATATAGTGAATACATTCGCTGTTTGTTAGCCCAAGAATGGCACAGTTAACAGTAAAGCAGATAAATTTATTATCGAAGAAATGTTAAGCATGCATCCGTGATCACTACAATTATTTCACCTAATTGAAATTGGGAGTTCGAGAAGTAGTTGCTTTTATTAATGATAGTACTCTGAAGACAGTCATAGCAAACTTTGTTGTTCATCTTGAGTACTGCATTGAGTATGGGTGTGGTTCAGATACAATGTTGCATTTTTAATAAAATATTACTTCAAATTCTTCTTTTAAATGAAATCTATTTTAACTTTCTAGCACTAAGTTTTCAAATCTGCTACCTTTTTGGTTAACAACCTGTATTTTTTTGATACTGATTATGTATTTTACAAGACATTTCATATGAAGGCAATGAAAGTCATTTTCTCTTACACTGGACAATTTTTCAATGACGATGTGTTGAAGCGAACCGTCTGAACTAACCTTTTGGCACAGAGCATTTGACATTTTTTTACAAAATGATGTTTTCATGTATTGGTTTTGGAAAAGTGAAAACAGTCCGTATTCTATACGTGTACGCACTTAATAATATTCTCTGAAATAGATGCATACTGGATTTGGAAGTAATATTCAGTTATGCTATATGAGGAGAGGTTGCATCGGAGTTTGAATTTTGAGCAAATTGTAAATCACTTAACACGAAGTTTTCAATAGAGAATGAATCCATAACAATCTGTTTCAGCAACTCCTATTAAAAATGTCTAAAACATGTGTAATAAAATTAGAAAATGGAAATAAAATCTAGGTTTATTAATTCTGAAAAACAGAAAAAAGATTTAAAATTAGAATTAAGAAAACCGATTGTAAACTAAAATCTAAATAGGATTCAATCAACGGAAATAACCTTTACAAATAAGAGGAGAATATCGAAAATTCAAAGCTGAATTCGCGACCTTGAAGAGCTACTTTCATCGATTAGAGAACTGAAATAGTTCGCAATGTTTGCCAACGAGTTTTACAAAGGAAATTTTCGAGAAAACAACTAACCTATTAACTTAGATTGACAAAAGTCGAGTAGTGCGCACTAATGATCTGGGGACTCCTGAAAGGGATTTTATTTTGCAATTTGGAATCCGATATATTTTGTTATCATCTTAGATTGCGTCTAGGTCAATAAACGATATCGTGACGTAGGATTATCCATAAATATCCTCAAAACTGCTAAAAGACACACAGTTGGGAGTGGATCCGCTAATAAAGATCCTATTTCAGTAAATACAAAGTTGGTTTGCGAAGTACAGAAGTTTAATTCGACCGAAAAAGATTGGATCCAGTGAACTTACAGAAAGGTAATAACTTTCAGATACACTTGGGACAGCAGTTTAACCCAAATATGCATGAAATGGGTCCGCGGGGACCCATCAGCTCTTAAAATGTCTCTATATTTTTTTCTAGTGGACGTGGAAGTCCTATATTGTACGTATTCCTTCATTTGTCATCTCTAGGCACGTGGCAGAAGTTTACACAAATTTGCAAGAGTCATTTTGACCCTGGTGTCAACTTGTGCATCGACGAGCAACTTATTCCGTTTAGAGGTCTTTGCTCTTTTAGACAGTACTTGCCGTCAAAACCCGACAAATATGGGTTAAAAATCTTTATGTTAGTCGACTGTGATACCGGATACTTGTATGATGGAATTCCTTACACCGGTGGAGCACAGTACGACATTCGTACAAATGGGTTGGCATCAAAAATTACGAAAGATCTTCTGTGCAATTTGTATAATACCGGACGAAATGTCACCGCCGAAAATTATTTTACTGATTTTGATCTGGCGGCTGAATTGCTTAGGAAACGGTTGACATACGTTGGAACCGTGAGAAAAACTAAGCTGACAAAGATCGGCCAGTTGGATCCTCTTGTTTTGGATTTGATCAGAAAACAACGATTGTCTCGTACGTTCCTAAAAGAAACAAGAGGCAAACCAGACATCATTCTGTTTTACAATCATACGAAAGGAGCAGTGGATACTGTAGACCAGCTCTGTCACTCATACAGTGTGCAGAGAAAGACAAAACGTTGGCCGCTGGCTTACTTTTTCAACATGCTCAACCTGGTAGGCATCAACGCCTTCATTGTATCCACAAGTGTTTGTCTTTTGAATTGTAGCATGACAGGGATGACTGATGCAATAAGATTAACTACAGAAAAAAGCCAACCTCACTAGAAATAGTCATGTATGAATACACCTCATATGTCTTTTGAGCTCTATTCAGACATGTTTATTTGTACTATCTTAGTGGTATTATTGAATTATTATGAGAAAAATGTCAGGAGTACACGTTGGTACAGTTTCATTATCAACATGGGCATTAATTACGATTTAAACGCAGATTTCTGCCAATGGGTCCCCGGGGACCCATTTCATGCAGTAACGTCGGTAATATATTTCATGCATATGAGGGTTAAGGTGATTAGCAGATTTTGGTTATAAATAATTTAGAATTGCATTTATATTGGTGGTATAGAAAAACATCCCGTCTACGTCAATTCAAGTGTATTCTAATAAATTAAGTTTTCTTTGAGAATTCATTCTTGCAAATAAATCAATATACATTCGGTGTTTCAAAAATCTCGAACGATTAATTGGGGACTAATTTGTGACTCGACAGTGAAAAATCGCAACTTTAAAACTATGAATCGTTAAGATTGTTAAATTCCGGAAACTTAATTGACTTTATAATTTAAGAGTAAATTGCATTAGATAGTTAAATACATCTGTAGAAAATTACAATCTTTGATGTTAGTTTAGCTGAAATTCTGCATACAACAAATCATTTCAAGAGACGACGTTTCTTTTAACTAACTAAATTAAATCGCAGTTTAAAAACACTAGTTGGTGAATTAAAAGAAAAGAGTAATAAAGTGTTTGAAAAGCCTGAAAGAAGGAATTTAATTAGTAATTTAAAACATGTTTGGCTTTGTTCGACGATAAAAGCATAAAATCAAAGGTAACACTTAAATTTGTAAAATACAAAGTGAAAATTTTATATTTCCACACTACATACAATTTAAGGAAGTAGAATATTTTGAACGTCAAAGTTAAATTATTTCTCTTTCATAAACAAAAGGTAACTATGACATTTAAATAAATTGTGTCTTAAAACACAAAACAACAGAGCTAGGTTTATCTGCAGTTTCCTTATACGAATAAATTAGTAAGCTCCAAACGCAAAAACTAAAGTAGAAGTTAAGGTGAAACGTTATTTTTCTTGTGAAAATCAAAGACCGAGATATTTATATAAAAGAAGCGACTAATAGTCAGGGCCGTGGCTAGGGGAGGGCCAGGGGGCCATGGCCCACCTGTTGGGATACTTGGCCCCCCTTTCTCCTTTCTCTTGGCATCCTGGATACAAAACTCCATAGTATTAACTCTAATATTCTGTAACTAAGTTAGAGTGAATATGTCTCAGTTGCAATATATAAAATACTAATGCCATTCTATTTCAAAATTCAATCAAAAAGTGTGAAACTATTTCATATGAGTAAAACTATGATTAATTTATTGAACTTTGCAGGGCCATGGCCCCCCTAAATTTCAAATGCAACCCACGGGCCTGCTAATAGTCATATTAAGTTCCCAAATTCATTTAGACATTTTATCCGATTCCGAAGTGACAGAAAAAGGTAATCTTATCCTATCTATAGATAGTGTATAAATTGACGAATAATTCGTCTTCAACAAGTCACAACACGGAAATACGAAATAACCTGACTATTTAAGGCTTAACGAAGTCAGTTAAATAATAAAACTGCGAGTACTAAGTGAGTAACTCAAACACAAGATTAGTGAATCCTAGCACGTAACATTGACAACTGAATTAACCATAAAATAATAAGCGTCTCTATAAAATAGCAGTAGTGGAAACACCAATTAGGTAACTTAAATCAAATTCTAAAGTTTCTGTACTTACTGGTTTGGAAGACAGCGGGATACATACCGAACATTAAGTTACAGTGTCTAGTGGAGAGAATACAATTAGTAATTGTAGCGCACACCACTGTTAGTTAATAAAATTTTATAAACGGTTTTGAGGATCGAGAATTGTAATTTGATTTTCATTACTGAACGAAACATTAAACGATTTCTGACTGTAAGAAGCACTATTTGTTCTATAGTACTAGAAAAAAGAGTTCGGCCACCCATGATATGCCATAAAAATTTCTAAAAAAGGGAGGCCAACAGTGTCATAAGTTTTTTAACTTAGATTTGGTGTTACAAAAAGAGGAATTCGTCAATGTTGAAACATAATTATCACTGTTTACTTTAAATCTCAAGGAGAAATGCTGCAATGCTTGTGGTTAGCTAATATTTTCTTGGAAAAATGTATTCGGCCACGTAAGACCAAATCAGAGAATCTGTAAAAAATTCATTGGTTGAGCTTTTTTCAGTTTATTTATATTTAAAATGTCCAACAACAGTCTTTCTTCGCCATATATGATGCTTGGTTACGTACCTCTTGCCATCTGCGAGTAGATTATCTCCAAAAATTTGGAAGACATGAGTCAACGTAATATAATCCGAATTGTAGAGCGACCTCAAAGTACTGTCGGGGATACCATCAGACGTTTCACTTCTGAAAACATCATTGCCCTCAAGCCAAAACTTCCCAACAGCTAGTGTGTGCCTTTCACAGCAAAATCCCAGGAAGACTTCAGAGGAACTTCGCAAGGAATGGGCTGATGGTCACCTTGTGACTGCAAGAACTGTGCAAAACATCCTGAAGAAGTACTCAATTAGGACTTTTAAGCACCCAGAAAGCCATTCTTAACCTCAAAGCAAAGATTACGCCGGCTTAGGTGGGCCAAATTGATGAGAGACAATTCATCTGAACATTGGTATAATGTTATATTTTCAGATGAGTCAAGATTTGAGCTATACTCATTAAAAAGAATGTTAATAAAGAGACCAACTGGGCAGAATTCAAATTAGTGCCTCAATTTACTCAGGGCACCTTGAAGTATGGTGGGAAGTCTATAATGGTATGGGGTGCAATATGGAAGTGTGGCCTTCGCAAGTTGAAAGACGTTTTGCTTCAATCCCTGATCGCCTTGAAGCTGTTATTCGCTCAAATGGCCACTCTACAAAACATTAGAAGAGAGAATTTTGTTGCTAAGTGCTTATATTGCATTAATTATTAATTTATGTATCTTATTTTGAATTTACTTTTTTCGGATTTACTCATTTGTTAAAATTTTTTCAGGTGGCCGAATACATTTTTCTAATACAAGTTTTCTAATTTTGACTAAAATTTACTAGCCAATTGTTATTCTACATATTTTATGGTATTAAACATATAGATTTTCGTTTCTCAATCAAAGTACACTCAGTTATAATCTTAGACACACTCTATCCATTGAATGTTCATTATTTATTCATAATAGCAAGGTGGTCGAATACATGTTTCCAGTACAGTATCTTCAGCAAATTACTAAGCGGGTCGTTTTTCAAGAATTCCAGGAATTCAGTTTATCATTATATTTTCAATAAATTTTTGGAAATTATCACCTTTGCCAGTAAGTTCCAACTAAATCGCAGAGGACCGTAAAAATAATTGAATTGTTAAGAGTATAAACAAAGAAGCCTTAGTTTTAAGTTTGCTTTCTTTCAGAAAAGAAACTAAAAATTCGATTTCTTTACACATGCATGATATGATGCTCTCCTATTTCTATGCAAATGTTTGGCACATAATCTTTTCAAAGTCGCATAATGATTTTTATCAAAAGATGTTTAGAATAATTTGTTCACACCCAATGGGAAAAACTTGATACTCAACTCTCTGTACATACTTCTTTTTTATTGACGTGTTCGATTCTTACTTCTGTCTTGAAACTTTCTCTATATTCCTATGCTTCATCGTATTCTAAAATGATCTCTATGTCCCCTTAGACTTATATTGCTATATTTTATTATATTTCTAACAAATTGCCCCATATTTTCTATATTTAATGTTTTCTCTCGAGTTTTTTTCCAAGAATTTTGCAGTATTTCTTACCTCTTATTGGATGTTTGTTCTAGTTTGTAAAATTCGCCGTGTTCTGTGAGTGATAAGATGTTTGGGAACGAGCCACAATGTGGAATGCAAGGCTAAGTTCTTTTAGTATCAAAGTATTGTGTTCGTTAAAACAAAAATACATGGCTATGCAAAGTGAAAGATTAAAATTACGTACATTCCATTTAAATATTAGATAAGCAATTGAAAATTACATACAAGCAATTTAAAACTATAAACAAGCAAATTAGAAAAAATATAAANTTGGGGAGGGAGCCACAATGTGGAATGCAAGGCTAAGTTCTTTTAGTATCAAAGTATTGTGTTCGTTAAAACAAAAATACATGGCTATGCAAAGTGAAAGATTAAAATTACGTACATTCCATTTAAATATTAGATAAGCAATTGAAAATTACATACAAGCAATTTAAAACTATAAACAAGCAAATTAGAAAAAATATAAAAACAATTTAAATTTACATTAAAGAACTTAAATTCATAAATCGCTCTAATTGAAGCATGTCCATGTTATGAACATAATTTATCAACACGCCAACGATTCACCATTAAGGCAGCTCGGGTACTTGCCCTGAACGTTATTGTAAAATTGTATCGCCTTTTCTATTGTATTTGTGTCAGCGATAGATTGGTCAACTGTTTCTATTGTCTGCAATCTATGTTGAACTTGAGTTACACCTGATGGTGCTGGAGTAACTAATTATTGGTTACACTGAGTTAGACGTTTTTTGCCAGATTGTTTCATTGTTGACCAATAGTATTGTATTGGACTGAGTGGTGCAGAATATGGGGCCATTCTGATCATCATGAGGTCCTGAAATTCATTGGCTATGTTTCGCTCTATAGCACTATGCGAAGGGCAACCAAGTCTTCCAACATTTCATTAAAAATTGTTCTAAACCTTTCTTTCGAGATAGAATCCCTTTTGCGTTGATAAACAATTCCAATAGTTTGCCCGTAGATACCTACGCATATTGACATTTGGACCTTTACTATTCAGGAAGATAGCGGCTTTCGAACCCTTAATACTGCGTCCGTAATTTCTTCTACAAAAGAGGTTTATGTTTGTTTCGTCTTCCTAGAAAACCATTCTTCAAGAACCAGTGACATGCATAATTTTTTCACAAAATTGTTTGCACTTGGATATGCTGATATCTGTGTTAGCTCCATGCGGTACATTTGTTAATTTTTTATGCTGAACAGCTGACGTGCCACTGCTGTGACGCAGACTTGGAGCTGAAACTCTCGGGCCAACATATCTCAGAGTTGTGCAACGTAAGCTGACGGTTTACCTTGATTGAGTGAATAAAAACACTCGACATGTTCGGGAGTAATCAGACAAAGTTCTCTTTTATACTGCCTCTTTGCTTGTTTTTGCTAATGTCTGTCAAAACCCATCTATGCGCGTTAGGCGTGCTGCAAGCATTTGCTTTTGCAACAAACAGAAAATCTGCCCCTTCATTTTCAGATTGTAATGCCCTCTTTTTGCCTCAACTCCGGCTTTATTGTATTGACTTCGCTTTGAGCCTTTGTTTTAGTATACCACTATCTTCTTTAGATGACAACATTATACAAATATTCACATACACAGTCCTGTCAATTAACTTTAAATGTGCAAAACAAGTGAATGTGTTAAATTGAATTTACGTAATTTTAAATTACTTGTCTAATATTTTGAATTGTTTGCATGTAATCTTAGATTGCTTTAACATGAATATCAAGGCCACTTGAAACTAGCATTGCATACAATAGTAGTTATAATCGTGGAAAAATTTATCTAATTTATGTATTAATAACTTATAGATTTGTCAATAGTGACAGATTGTATTATACATTTTGATAATGTAGGGCAAAGGGATTATCTATGAACATGAAAAACAACATAACGGACAAAAGAAGAATGTTTTTGTTTAAATAAAAAAACATATCAAACAGCAACTTTTCATTTATATCAATATTTATGTTTTGTATCAGTATTTAATCACTCACTCAGAGATATTGAACAGTCAATTACAGTGATATTGATATGGTTGTTTAAGCAAATATACTAGATTAAATTTCAATTGCAAATTGAAATCAATGAGCTCAACTTTTATGCAAATATGACAAGCAAATGTTGGAAATTTGTTGATTAATTTATTGTTTGCAAAAATCATTGTGTTTTTACAGCATACAATATGCATTAATGAAATGTGTTACATGTAAATTTATCTCATCATAAATTGCTATCCATCTTAATTATGCAAGCCCTTTAGCTGGCACACCAAAAACTTCCACTAACTACCATGGGCTCCTTAGCAAACCCTAACATTAAATTAAGTTTTTCTGAAAAAATTCACCGCTAGAGGTCTTGCTCAATTAAGGCATAGCCTGATGAAAGCGTTACATTATAAAATATATTTTATAGATTCACATTGATATTGATGAAATGTAATTATATGCATCTATAAATACAAATTATAATGCATATACCATCTAATGAACGCCAAAATAAAGTTGAAGATTGTAATTTGCGCAGTTTCCTTTCAGTAGCAAAATTCTTTAAAAAACTCTTTGAAAAATTTCTTAAAAAACAATTAAATACTTTGTTTAGTACATCCATCCACACATCGTTTTGTATATATATTTACATGTAGGTGTAATTAGAAGGAAATATTTATCAAACGAAAGAAGATCTAGAACAACTCTGCAGAATGCAATTCGATGATTTACATATTCCAAAAAATAGCTCGGACAACTTTTTAAAACTTTTTGAAAATAGAGATAGACCACTGAGACAACATCGATGATGGCATGGATCTTTTTTGCCACCCCCCCCCA
>CABFPE010000035.1:1514775-1525757 GCA_900660155.1 Hofstenia miamia | reverse complement strand
GGTGCACGGGGGGCCAAAACCCACCTGGTGGCCCACCGTATGCCCAACTGGTGGTCCACCAGTATTTGGCTACGTAGGATCATGTTTATAATATTCAGGAATAGCAATACAATTGTTTCTAGATTTAGTGAACAGTAAACCTTGAGATGTGAGTTGCCATTTGTACTTATTATAATAGTGAGAAGCTTTAGGATCTAAAATGGTGTCGGACATAGTAACTTTGTTAAAAATTTGTTTCAAAAGTGGATCAACTAATTGTTTTTCTGCAATTTCCTCTGCTGAAATTTCTTCTTAATGGTAATGGTTAAAGTGGGTTTTCCTTGTCTATCAACGTTAATATCAGGTAAATTTTCATATTCATTTTTTGGAATGAAGGAAAATTCAACTTTATCACCAGGAGTTTTTTGTAAATCCCTTTGATATTGTGGTAGAGTGATTAATTAATCTGCATTAGCATATAAAGTTCCTTTGTGATGTTGAATAGTGAAATTAAAGTCATTTAGTTGTTCTATCCAACGTGCAATGATATTTGATTTATCAAAGAATTTCTTTAACCATGATAATCCACTATTATCTGTGTGTACAGTGGGGGCTCCCAAACGCAGTCCTAACTTTAGAACTGGATGGTACCGACCAGTTCTGGTCCTGAAGCCCTAGGAATCGAGTAACAAAGAGCTTTATAGTTTAGACTCCTGCAGGACTGCAACCGGCCCCTCCAACGCCCCCCGGATTGGTGGCGGAAGCCTGGTGTCTTCCTTCATTGCCTATCAATGCTCGATTACAAAGGTTGGGGTGACAGGTCTTAATATGCCGTAAGTACCAACCTTTGCTCTTGTACGACTTGTAGCATCCCTTTGCTTCACACTTCCAGCAATTAGCATCAGCTATAGTCGTGGAGCTCTGCGTATGGTCATTTCTGACATGACGATTTAACGCCTTTTGGGCAGAAAACATACGCTCACACTCCGTGCACCTCAGGTGTCTTGTACTGGCATGTGTGAGCCTCGGTACTGCTGCATAAGCCGCCCCAGCAATTCTATCCCGTAGCACCGCTGAGTCCCCGTTGATTGACTCTAATAGGCTGCTAACAACCTCTCTCGCGTTTCTTGAATGAGTGCACGATGTGGTCAAAGTGGAAAACAGTTGAGACTCCCCCAGAGTAACACCCATTAACCACTGCACATCAAGTACAAGCCGTTTCTCCAAACACTGACTCTTGCGTGCACTGACAACGTGGCCATTTCCTTCAGGAACAATTGATGCTTTTGTCATACTAAGCTCTAGGAACTCGCCACTATTTATGCTTTCTCTGTGCGCCAGCATCCGGCTTACAAAAAGTAAGCGCTTACGTGCTATTATAGTGCGCACTTGTTGGAAAGGCATAAGTCCGTGTACTTGTTCCTTTGTGAGCTTTTCCCATAAGGAGACTCCACAAAAAACCCTTTTACAGGTATTCATGGAAGCCTCAAGCATCTCAAGTTCCCTACAAGATTCTGCCCAGGTTTCACATGCATACGTTAGTGTGGGTACCATCACGCCTCGTAGGAGTAAGAAGGAGAGTGCTTTGCCAAGCCCATTCTGACGTGCTACTCGCCGATAACGTATGATCTTGCCAAGTACATTTTTACACCGATGTCTTGCTTCGGAGAGGGCTGTCCCAGCAGTGCTGATCATCGAGCCTAAGTACTTAAACTCTGATACGAATTCAATGTTCTTTCCAGAGACATGAACTCTATCAGACGTTCTTTCCGATGCTTTTGATAACCACATGCACTTGGTCTTTGGTACAGAGATATTAATACCTAGTGGCGCTAGAACTGTAACTAGGCCATCTAGATAGCTCTGTATTTGTTCCTCGGACCGGCCGAAAAGACAGAGATCGTCAGCATACTCTATGTGCTTAAGTTCCACTTCCCCTTGTCCAAAGAAAGAGTTAAAAACAATTCCTTTGGGGGTTCCATGGAGTCCCTCACAGATCAGAAAGTGGAAAAGGAGGTTAAATAAGCACGGGCCGAGGACACATCCTTGTCGGACTCCACGCTCAAGTTTAAAACTTACTTGTGGACGTTCGCCGCGAATGTGTGCTATCAGTGTGTCATGCAAAGACTTTATGATCGCAATTATCCGTTTTGGTACGCCAATTGCTAATAGACACTGCCAAATTACTGGCCTTGGTACGGAATCAAAGGCCTTTTGTAGGTCAATGAAACACGCAAGAAGGTTTTCTTTCTGTAGTCTAGAAGCCTCCTGTGCTTGCCGCAGCACATGTATAGCCTGTATAGTTGACTTGCCAGCCCTAAAGCCAAATTGAGTAGGTGGCAGCACATGTTTCTCTAGAAGTATTTTCTCCAATCTGTTAAGCAGAATTTTTGCAAATATTTTTCCTCCGACATCCAATAAGAAAATGGTGCGGTAATTGTTAGGGTCGAGTCGGCTACCCTTTTTATGCAAGAAGATAACTTCTGCATCACACCATAGTCTAGGACATCTCTCCGTACTAAATACCTGCGCAAAATCTGCTACAAGGCGGTCAATAAGCGCACTTCCTCCATATCTGAAGGCTTCGCCAGTTAGCCCGTTGCAACCTGGAGCTTTGTGCATTTTTAACGAATCTATTGCAGTTTTTACCTCATCGAAGCTTGGGGTCGAGGTAGCGTCCAAGACTTCAGGCTCGGATAGATTCAGCTTATTGATAAACGCCTGCGTATCTAAGTCCTTTGCAGATTGCTTAAATACTTCAGAGAAGTGCTTAACAAACTCGTATGGTTTAGGTTTGGCTTTAGTGTCAGACAGCCCAACATGCTTAACTCCAGCTATCTCCTGCATACACCTCTTGATGCCGCCCCAGTCGCAGTCGTCACCTGCTTCATCAAGGGTGTCCAGTGCCTCCGTAAGGATGGCCAGCTTACGCCGCCTAATGCAGTTTGTCACTGCCCGCTTAGCTTGACGATAATCCTTTAAGCTACTCGCGCTTTGCTTGCTCAAGAATACTAGTTTGGCTTTCCGCTTGTGATCAACCGCCGCCTTAACTTCCTCACAATCGTAGACCAAGTCTACTTTAGGACGTTTGATTTTTTGAGGAAGGGCTTTAAGTGCACTTTGCATACTCGCCACAGTATTCTCATATCCCAGTTCCGCTCGCTTTAGTAACCTTTCGAGATTTAATGCATAAGCATTCCTTACTTCCGCGGATTGCAGTAGAGACCAATCAGGTTCCGTGCCTTTGGGTTGACTTTTCTCAGCGCAACAATCTTTAAGACGCCGAGGACGCCCTCTATCCTTCGAGGTTATCGAGGATAGGAGATCCATGATAACTAAATCATGATCTGAGTCAAGACCAGTACCTCGCCAAGTTCTTACATCTCGAACACATTTCATACATTTTTCTGGGATTAAGAAAAAATCCAACAGTGACCTCTCACCTGTGTTAGGGTGTGTCCACGAGGTGCTGTGCACTTTCTTGTGCTGGAAAAATGTATTAGCAAGAGCTAGCTTCTGGTCAACCAGGAAGTCTACCAGCGTTACACCGTTCGGTGTACTATCCTGAGAGGTGGTGAAGCCTCCTGTCGCTCCAGGTATAGAGCTCAAGGTGCCACCAACCCTGCAGTTAAAATCCCCAGCCACGAGGAACTTCCGTCTAGGTCGACACGCAGATATGACCTTGGAAAGATTGCTGTAGAACTCAGCCACTTCTTTCTCTGTAGAATGAGATTCAGTTGGTGCATAAGCAACAATTAAGTCCCTTATGCCTGAAAATAGACTACTTTGAAAGGTTAGCCTCGCCGTTCTAGGAGTGTCGGGATGGAATACAGGTTTAAGCTTAACTAACCGGGGGCTAATTAAGAAACCAACTCCATCCCTTGCCAAAGTGCCATGTCCAATACTATACAAGTAGTATCCCCTGTGCACTTCCCTAGCCACTTCACCTTTAAGGTGTGTCTCGCACAACAATACCAAATCCAGGCCTCTTGAGATCATGGTGTTAACCAATGATTCAAGGGTGTGATCGTCGTTTAGAGTTCGAACATTGAATAGACCAAATCTGGTTGGACGTCCCTGATTGCGTTGATCAGTCCTGTGTCCCACACGCCCTTGTGGTAGCAAGTATCTGGTTCTATTCGCTTTCGTACTCATTCCTTTTAGCTACATTTCCCCTTAAGGGTTCGCCGCTCCGCAGAAGGGGGAGTTCTAGGCATTTCGTTCATCAACCATAGAACCCGTACAGGGTGTGTACTAGGATTGACTATCCGGATCTCGCCGCGAGGAGGCAGCAAAGAACTCTCAATCAGTCAGAGGCTAAGGCACTATTTGGTTTTTGCCAGAGTGCTGTGTTGCGCATGAAAGATCATTGAGATCCGTGTGTACAGTAAAGTTTTTCTCACCAATTAAGAAATATCGAAATTTCTTTAATGATTCAACTAATGCTAACATTTCTAACTTTGTGCTGCCATAATTTAATTCAGAACTTTTTAATTTTCTGCTGAAAAATTGAGTAGGTAATTCTTTACCATCAATATTCTGACTAAGACAAGCTCCAATAGCTACTGTACTAGTGTCACAATCTACAATGAATTCTTTGGAGTAATCAGGAAAATTCAATGATGGTAGTTTTTTGAATTCTTTTTTAAGTAAATCAAATTCTTCTTGGTGCTTCCATTGCCATTGAAAATCGTTTTTGGACTTTAATAAATTTGACATATTAATGGTCTTTTTAGCAATATCGGGAATAAAACTTTGATAGTAATTAAAAAAACCAAGTATACGTTGAATGTCTTTGCGATTTTTAGGACATTGTATTGATTCTATTAAAGAAG
Organism: Hofstenia miamia; assembly: GCA_900660155.1. Taxonomy (NCBI): domain Eukaryota; kingdom Metazoa; phylum Xenacoelomorpha; order Acoela; family Hofsteniidae; genus Hofstenia; species Hofstenia miamia. The sequence continues at coordinate 1,520,943 of CABFPE010000035.1, read as the reverse complement.
TAGTATCGTCCTTTAGAGTTATCGTCTTATGTTCAATTTTTCTGCCAAGAAATACTGTGGAGTGTTTAACTAAATTGCATTTTTTGCCATTAATTTTTAGACCACTTTTATTTAAGATTTTAAAAACTTGTTCTAGTTTTTCTAGATGTTCTGGGAATGACATTGAAGATATTAAAATGTCGTTGATGTAAGTGGCAATACTGTCATCTAATTTATTGTTGCTGCTCATTAAGACTTTCGTTACGTAATGTTGAAACGTGGCTGGTGCGTATGATAAACCAAATGCCATGTAGAGCCATTCAAATAAACCATAGGGTGTAATAAAAGCTTTTTTTTAATATTGTCGGGATGCATAAGAACTTGCCAATAGGCTTTGCATAAATCAAGACTTGAGAATATTTTAAATTTACTGGCATTGTAAAGAATATCATCTATTTGTGGTAAAGGATAAGCATCTTTGACAGTAATGTCATTGAGTTTTTGGAAATTAATACATAATCATGTTTTATTTCCTTGTGTTACAAAAACTGTAGGTGACGCATAGGGACTATCACTTTTACGTATAATGCCATTATTTAATAATTCCGTAATTGTCTTTACATATTCTTCCTTATGGTATTCTGGAATGCGACAAACTTGTTGGCGAATTGGTTTATTAGAAGTTGTTTTGATGTGATGAAATTCACCAATAGCTTGACCAATGCTAATAGTACTGAAGTTGAAAGCTTCATGGTATCATGTTAGCAAATTGTTTAAGTCTTTGATTTGGTTAGAAGTTAAGTGTGGATGTGAATCAGAATTAACTTTTGGTATTGTAATATTTTCTTGTGATTTTGTACTTGAATTGTTTATTAATAAACAGTTGCAGTTCTTCTTGATGTGGGTATACACTGGAAAAGCAAATATTTTTAACTGTTGTGGTCGTAACTTTATGACTCTGTCAGTTTTATTTAATAGAGCTGTAATGAGACATCCTTTATTAACATATGAGATTGTAGATATAGTAGTTAATTTTTTCGCATTGTATCCAGTGTAATGAGAAATCATGTAATCACCATTTATGGAACTATCCGTTATTGCTTTTGTCATTTTCCAATGATAAGGTTCGATTTTTAGAATATCTTCTAAAAAAATTGAATGGAATCAGGGTCTTTAAAGAATAAATTTTTTCAAATTATATTGTTGTCATTAATTGTAATGGTATTTTCTTCAAAATTAATAATGCAGTCATTATCTTCTAAAAAATCACGTCCTAATATCAATTGGTATGCCAATTGGAAGTTCATAGTATCAATCACAATTAAATTTTGTTCGAAGGTTTTACATTTTATAGATATTTTCACGTTTTTAATGTAACCTTTAGTATTTAAATAATCACCACTGGCAGAAATTAATCTGTAATTCTCTTTTGTTAAATCTTTATGAGTTATACCAATAGAGTTTACACAGGTATCAGCTATGACAGAATGTGTAGCTCCTGTATCAATTATTGCTTCAATAATTACACCATTCACAGTAACTGGAATAGATTTCTTATCTGTCAAATTAGTTGAGATAAGTATCTCTCCTGCTCAGTCTGGAGTCGGTGCTCTTACTCATTTAAAGAATTAGTATCAGTGGTAATGCTTTCAGTATCTTTGTCAGTATCAGTATAAAAACCTTCATTATATTCAATAATGTTAATTTTTAGTGTACATTGAGAACGCAAATGTCCTTTGCATCCACAGCAAAAACAAAGTATTTTGTCACTATTAATGTCTGTTGATTTGGAATTGATCAGTTTTTTTTATTAGAATCAGATGTGGGTTCCTTTAGTGATTGTTTTGGAACTGGAATGGAATAATTCGTTTTAGGCATTATAGATAATGCGTCTCTTTTGATTTCTAAATTGTTTTCCAATGCTAGTTGTACATTAATGGCTTTGGTTATAATTGTTTCTATATCGTCATCAATGTTGCATTTAGCTTCTAAGTGTCATCAAATGCTAAGAGGTAAGCTATACATAACAAAAGTGTACAAGTCTTCGGATTTGTATTTGTTATCTTTGCTTGACAATCATAGTAAATGTTGTTCAAACAATAACATTTGATATTGTTTCTTAATAGATCTAGAGTTAAAGTGGTATTTCAGTTTTCTGATTAATGTTGGGTAATCATTTTTGGTTTCTTCATCAAAACTGAGGTAATAGATATTAGCTCTATCTTTCAAGTAAAGAGCTAATTGAGAGGCGGTAGTAGTTTGATCCAATTTCATTTGTTTCATATATAGTTCAAATTGTGCAAACCATTCATTGAAAGTGGGGGATGAAGCATCGATTTTTCCATTAAATTTCGGAGGTTGAACTATATTAATTGGCGTCGTGTTTGTTGGAAATTCGGGTAATGGAGAATCTTCATAGCAAGGCTGAAATACATCAGTGGGAATTTTGTTTGTTTTGACATCTTGAAAAAATTTTTTCAAGTCATCTGACACTTTCTTTTCGAGTTTCTCAAATTGATAAAAAATTTCTTCACGAATTGCATCAAGTTGGGGAGTTACATCAATGGGAGTGGATTCGTTTTCTTCAAAAACTAGTTGTGCCAATTGTTTTTGATTGAGAGCAAGTATTTGCTTTTTAAATTCTTCGAATTGTTCTAGAAGATTGCTCAATCTCTCAACTAAATTTTGTTCTGTATGGTAAGCTTCAAGTAATTGTTGTTCCAGATTTTCTTTTTGGTTTTGGGATTCGAGTAAGTTGTTTTGGAGACTTACGACCATTTGTAGGAGTTCATCACGGGAAGTTTGTTGAAAGTCTTCAACAGTAAGGGCTTTATGAGTTTTGGAGCGAGTTATATGAGATTCCATAGTGATATCCAATGGGCTATGGTAAGACAACTGAAACCAAAATGGCAGTTGGCATGACTCTTTAGCTAGTATTTAGTACCAATTAGGTTGATCTTGAGTTAGAGGTTGGCTGCAGTGCTGCGGCTAAGGTTTTTGATTTCTGTACTGATTTGTGTAAGGATTTAATAGAAACAGTAAGGACAATAACGACTCTTCTTTGTATTACCCTTCGAGAATGTATTACTTTATTTAATATAAAACAAAGAGGTAAAATCCATTGGTAACATATTCAAAGTCGTCAGGGTCACCATGAAAATGCTTTTCTTGTGGTAGAAGCACATGCAACACTCAGCAAGCATTCAATCTTTAGATATATTAAAACACAACCAATGAAACTACTAGTTATTATGTAATTCTATCTAATGAGAAAACAAGAGCATGTTCATTCCATGGGTAACAAGTATTCAGAGAACAAGTTAATTTCCAAACTTCTTCTTACAGAATCAGGCTTCTGGCCGAAGCAATGAACCATTTCCAACACCTAATTCTCATTTCATTTTAGACTAGAGAAAATGCAATAAATATAGCTACATGCAAACTGCACTTCCTAACCCTACTCATCCTTATACCTAATACCTACTATCACTTAGACTAGAGGAGTCAAACCAGAGGACCATTTAAAGCCTCTGGTTATCTTACCCTTTGCCCAAAGTGACACCCTAAGCATTGATCATACTGTTCAAATACATAAATAAAGTAAATAAAATATAATATAATAAATGGGCAATTTCGTAAAAGTCTATTATCCAAAAAATGCTAAAATATAATGTTAATCAAGTATGTGGCTGGGGAAATTTATAATATCAAAAGTAAAAGCAACTGGAAGCTAGGGTAGCAAAACTTAAATTAACAGAACTCACACTTTAGTGTATTTACAAATAATAGCAAATAGTAACTCACTTATTATCAGATGGTGAGTAATAGCAGAACAAAAGCTTAAATGATACTGTGATGTCTGATTTTTAAATTATGCAAATAAAATGGATTCATCATATGAGCGACCAATCAAAATACAAATAAATATTAAATCAATAAGTGTACAAAGACTATCATCAAATATTATTTAATGACCACAAATAGTCATTTTACAATTTAAGATGCAAATATACTACAATATGTTGAAGAAAAAGTTAACAGATTGGGAGGGATTTCAGAATCCCCCTTTCCTAGATTCACCAGTTCTCAGTATCTGAATTAAATGTTTATAATTTTTTTAAAACACGCTAAATTTTTTTTCAGAATGCTGATGTACTTGTACATGCTCATTTTAGTAATAATGATGACTATGGCAACCCATGCTGTTTGTTTTGGATGATGTTTGATTACTTTTGAGGTGTAGTGTGATTGAATCTTGATGATTCTACAGGGCCTCTAACAAATACATTGGGTTTACAGAACATCTGAAATATACTTAGCAGTTTAAATTGATCCAGATTACAGATTTTTTTAATTCATACAAAGGGCCAGTTTCATTGAGCACTTTGATTGTGTAAAATATATTATTTGAAAAATATCCAAATTGCACTGACTTCATTAGGTGCTTGTGGCCAGTGACAAACATCTAGGGATTAAAATATCTCATAGGTAGAAATCTATGTTTTTTCTAGGATTTTAGTTTTGTTTTCATAGTTAGCGACTGATTCAGCTATTTTTGCAAAACGAAATGAGAAAGCTTTTTTTATTTCTCATAAGATAGAAAGACTGGTATTTTTTAGGTAGAGACTTGTAGTTTCTCGAGAAAAATGGGGAGACAACCCACGTGGTCTACATTCTTCAACAAATTATGTCATAATTAACATCTGCACTGAAAATGTGCACAGATTTTTGTATAATGTGGAAGCAGTTCTTTCAACTGCCATTAGAATTTATTAGATATAAAATTTGGTGGATTGTAGATGAAAGGCTTAATATTGGAATATGTTTGATATATTCTTAAGAATGTGTAATATTATTTGAAAAAAGTTGGAAAGTTGGACAAATATTTGCAAATATTTGCAACGTTTGTTAAATTTTAGGGAAACTTGCAAGTTATTTTAAAAATTTGCCTAATATTTTACAAATATTTGCCAAAACCTTGATCATTTTGCAAATGAAATACAAAAATTTGGCACTAATTTAGAATTTTTATCAAGTTTGCAAAAATTAACCTCCGTCTTGCTCCTCATGGGGGGACTGCAGTCCCATAGTCCCCCCTTAAATCCGCCACTTTTTCTTGCGTTGCTCTTTATTTTTTGGCAATCTATGTATTGAGATCACCTTTTTTTGTTCAAACATTTATAACGGGTTTTGCAAAGTAGCACACAACATTGTATTTAACGATAAATCATTCGATGTTGTAATAAAATTTAATTGAACTTGAACGTTTATGTTAAACTTGTTTTTGTTATATGCATTTTACCGCGAAATTTCCATTGCTTACAATTGAATGTTTTGTTTTGATGATGGAATAAGTGAGCAAGACCTCTAGCGACGATTTTTTTTCAGTTTCACATCAATCTAAATAATAAGCTAGCCAATCACAGATGTCCATGGAAGTAGCTACAGCTGATAGAGACTGATCTTATAGTTATATATTGTTGGTACAATAATGAGCCCTAATTACTATTCAGGTACATAGAGTGTAGTCGACAATATTAAGTTATTGGCAACAATCTTTCATCAATCGAACTCGGTTTTCTGCTGCTTTATAAATTTATTGTTATGCTCCTTGAAAATGATCTATTCCTACAGAACGACATAAATATATCGTGGTTAAGTACTTACACTAGATAAAAACTTATCAATGATGTATGGCCCAATAACAATTTTCATAAGAGCAATTTTACTCATGTATTTAATTCTACACTAATGTAGTATAAGCTTGAAACTCATTTAATACAAATAGGTCTTGTAAATATGCTCTATACGTGTATCCAATAAAATAGAGATTTTTATGAAAAATATTCACTATATTCAGGAAATAAACAATGGTGAGACTTGTACATGGTGATTTTAAACTCTTCCTATTACCTTAAATGTAGATGTTGATTTACTCTTATTTTAGTCATGGGATTGGAGACTGGTTAATGGCATTGTGTACACAAGTCCAATTCGCAATCAACATATTCCACAATACTGTGGATCCTGCTTTATGCATGCAACAACCAGTTCTGTAGCAGACCGCATAAACATTAAGCGTGGAGGAAAGCAAACGTCAGCATACCTTTCAGTTCAGCATGGTCTTGCATGCGGAAATGCGGGTAAATTGTTCTTTTTCAATATATATATATATATATATATATATAT
>CABFPE010000035.1:1481635-1510350 GCA_900660155.1 Hofstenia miamia | reverse complement strand
CCCCCCCCCCACAATAATATATAAATATATGCATTTTTTATAGTTATAAATGTTTTATCATTCAACATCTTCATGCGCTAGTCACGTACATTTTGGAATTTAAGGTATTAAGAAAAACTGCGTTTAATGCAAGTAAAGTGGTTGTATTTTAAATTATTTCTTTGGATAAGGTGATAACTGCAACAATTCTTTATAATATGACGATCTTTCCAAAGTATAACTATCAACACATGTAATCATAAAATGGTAAAAATTTATGAGTGAAATAATTAAAAAAAGTTTTTTAGGTACATGTGCTCAAGGTGGTGATCCACTTCTTGTTTACAAATATATGAATGAGCATGGAATTCCCGATGAGACGTGTAACAACTATCAGGCTATTGATCAGAAATGCACCCCTTTTAGTGCTTGCGGTTCCTGTTTAGGTAGAGGAGATTGCTTTCCTATAGCGAACTACACTGTGTATAAGGTTATCATAAGACTTATGCTTAAATACAATACAGCCAAATAGGTCACACTCAAATTTTTAGGTGGGAAAGTATGGATATTTTACTGGCAGGGATAAGATGATGGCCGAGATACAGTCCAATGGTCCGATTTCGTGTTTAGTCTATGCAACTGAAAAACTGGAAGCATTTCGTGGTCCTGATATATTCAAACAGAAAGTTTCCACCAATAATACAAATCATGTTGTTTCAGTAGTAAGTCAAAAGTTCCATGATTAACAAATAATTTTCATCATATGGATATTTACAGTTTTTATATACATGTATTACTATTACATGTTTCAATGAATCTTTGTTTTCTAATCCAATAAGTCACAAAGGAATAAGGAAGTTATCTTCGAGTAGTTTTAGATAGTTTGCATGGTATTATAAACTAATCTTGAATATAGTTGACATATCGTCAGATATTCTAGAACAAGCTTTACCTCATATTGACAAACATCTTCTTTTCTTTTGCCCCACAGGGCACCCCAATAGATTTTACTCCACATTATGTTGCTCTATGTAAATGTTTTGATGTTTTTCATAACAATATACCATTATTGTAAAATGTTTTCAATCCCTAACGGTCTAGAGGATACAGAGACATTTCTCAAGTCTCATCTAGAATTACTAACACTAGACATTCCAAATATTTAAAAACGTAGTGGTAATACATAAACAAAACATCACTATATAATAAAATTATATTTTAGCTGCAAAGAGCATTTTAATCCCACTTTTGGAACACTAGCAATCATTTTAAAAAAAAATAAAGGGCTGTGCAACCACTTCCATTTTTGTTGGTCTGTTTTAGTATTAAAAGTGTTTAATTTTGAAAATTGTAAAACTTGATAAAACAACTAAAACATATATTTTGTTATTCTAAATTTATTGCAAGCGAATCTTTTCCAGTGTGTACCCAATTAACTAAGCACAATGTCTTTACAGAGGAGACGAGTTAATTGCAATAGTGGAGGTTATTTCATAAAAATACTAGAACATTTCTGCTGACCTCATATTTGCATGATGCGGGGCACTGATGATCATTGTATGAACAATGATCTTTAAAAAATTCATTGAATATTCACTTACATGTTTTTATGAGCATCATTGAATTTTCAAAACAATTCATAAAGTTTATTCATTCTAGAATGTTGAAGAGGATATAATAATTTAAACACTTTTTTATTGATTAATACGGATGGCTTGAGCGAATTCTTCCTTTATTGATCAATTTTATGTATATTTGAATGACATTTAGATTGGATGGGGGAAAGAGAGCTTTGATGAAGAATATTGGATAATTCGCAATTCTTGGGGAACCGAATGGGGTGATAGCGGCTGGTTCAAACTGTTTACTAGTGCTGCGTTGAATAACACTGGCAACAGCTATAATCTTAACATTGAATCTAATTGTTCGTTTGCTGAGCCTATTATCAACTTCTAAAGACTCTTTATCTTGGAAAGAATTGTAGTTCTAGAAAATGTGTATATCCAATATTTTGATGCCATCATATTAGGGTACTAATGTAAAACAATTTGATTATTCAGTGATTCTTTAAAAATATGAAAAATGAGTTACTTCGCAGAAATTGTAAGAGTTGCTGAATAAAGTAGACCTTGCTTTATCAATTGTGGGGATTCTTCTAATAAATATAAGTTTTTATTTCTTTGCACTGTGTTTAAATTTAGGGATTTTTGGTCCAAAAATAAAAAAATCAAAGCTCTTCAATTTATGAACTCATGTGAACAATGGTTGACTATTTCAATAAGTATTTTCTAAATTTTTAAATTTGAAATTTTCATAGATTCTTACTAATCGTGTGCATTTTTTATCACAACTGTTCAGAAAAGATCGTATTTCACCTAAAAAAACTTTGGACAAAATTTATAGATTTTTCGGGCATTTTAGTGAAAGAATATTTATTTTCAATTTACTGACTATTTCAAAATGTTTCATGGTTTAAAAACAGAAATTTACTTTTAAAAAACTTATATTTAAAAAGTTATTTAAAAAAATATATCTTTAATGAGCAGATTAGAACAAAAAACAAGAAAGATAATTGAATAATCTTTTTAGGTCGTGCAATTATATGCAAGAAATTGTATCTTTAATAAGGCACTTTGAAGTAATAGACGAGTATACGAATTTTGCAGAGTTCATAATTAAAGATTTTGGTGTTAAGTATATTGAATTTCATTTTAAACGAACGAAAATCGCAAGAAATTGTCATATCTATCTCAATTGTAAGCATAAAATGTCAACCACAATTTCATCCATCATTCCACAAAAATAAGAGTTATTCTAGATGACAGACTTCGCATAAAAAACATGTTGATTTCTTATATAGGAAGCTTGACAGACATTTTGCCACATTAATCAACTTATCTCATTTACTACTTATCTTTCTGTTGCCCAAAGATTATATAAATGCCTCTTTCTTCATCAGTTGACTTACTGTATTATTGTTTGTGAAGGAGCAAATAGACTATGTATCCTTGATAAAATCCGAAAAGGATTCATAAATTCTAATGTCATTGCTCAATTTACTCCCCGTACAGAAATTGTCTTTTCAAGAGATGCGGCACCTTATCCAAGTCCACTGATAATTCCCTAAAAGAAATAATTCCCAAGCGAGAATATTACGCGACAGAGCACCTGTGTGAGAGAAACCCAGGAACAGATTTCTAAGTCACTAGAAGATTTTTAATTACCCATAGATGTGTCCAAAGTCCAAGATAACCAAAATTGTTAATAGGTTTGGAGAAAATTTTCTGAGAATGTGAATAATAAAATGAATTGTGACATGATAGATAGGATGTTAAGGCTAATACCAGAAAGGCCAAATGTATTTAAAGAATTTATAAGTCGAAGTCTATCTTGAACCTCAAAATAATTTTTATTAGCATTTTCCACCACTAGAAAGAGCAAGAATGATATCATCTTCCAATTTACCAAGGACGTTTTGGAGCAAACGACTTGCTCAGACAATAAGAAAAATTAATCAATTACTTTTTCTTTGGAGAATCCGGAAGAGTGACTTAGATCGATAGACTCTCAAAGGTTTCATTACAAGAAATATCCGTAAGGTATTTTGGTCCAAAATATTTTGAAATATAAAGAAATTCTCCTTTATTGTATTTACTAAAATACATCAAGTGATTTCTATTTTATCTAAGGAATTTTAAGTATGAAGTAAAAAATCTGAGCCATATCTGAATCTATATTACTTAAACAAGTTTCAGACATTTCTAAATTTAGATTGCGACCGAAATTATTCAAACGAATTTTAAAAATTTGGCTTTTGCAAGAGATTATGCAAGTATATATGGTTATATTTCATCATTAACATACATTATGATTTTGTCTCATCCGAGATAGGTATTCGCCGGAATGAACAAATATTAATACAAACTCCTACTGCAAAGCATATTTTGATACATTTCGCTATACTATGAAAAATCGGGGCCCTGCTATTAGAAAAATCACTGAATCTATTCAAAAAAGTTGTACCAAGGGCATGCTTCCATTAATTGTATAAGGCTCGGTTGTATGTAGTGTACTCTAAATAATTATATAATACATATTTAATATATAATTAATATATTATTTAAATTTTTGTTTCTAATTGAAACACTAGCATTAGTTAAGTGATAACTAAACATTTTTGTTCACGACATATACGTGGTTCATTCAATAATGCCGCGGACTAAGAAAGAAGCACAGCACAAAAAACTAAAACAATTTTTATTGAACGGCATTAAATACTAGTTCGAAAAACTTATGTAATTATTTTTTAATATAAGTATCATTCGCAGCAATCAGCTTATTCCATCAAATAATCAATTCTTGAAATGCATTAGCCAAGCATTTTCCAGGGAGCTGTGTAAATCACATTTAAACAAATTGCTGGAGTGCAAATGATCTTTCAAAAGATGTCCAAGTAATGCTTTCTTCATGTACTGAAATAAAAAGTAATCGCTGCTGTACGGTGGATGTTTTAGAAGTGTAAGACCACTCCTTTTTGTTGAAATTGTGCAATAATATTTGCAATGGGGGGGGGGTCACTACAAGCAAGGATCCAAATTGGAACAGTTCTTGATTTCTGTTTCTTCTTACTGTATTCCTCAATCAATTTGGCATAGTATTGAACATTTATTGTTTGTCCATTAGTCAAGAAGTTTAAGTGATTGACTCCACCTTTATCCCAAAACATTTAAATCATGATTTGTTTTTGATGTGAGGTGCCACTTCTCATCTTCAAAGGATGTTTTGTCTTCTTTATGTCTCCATTTAGGTAAGTGTAATGAGGGGGATGTCTCGTCCTCAGTAACAATATTATATATAAAGGCATCACCATGCTGATTTAAGCAATTGCAAATTCGATATAGACTTTTATCACAATTCCGTATTCTAGCTAATCCCTATGTGCAAAAATTAAATGTGTGCGTATTATACGTATACTTCAAGAAATAACATTAATTTAATTTATGCATATAAACAAACATAGGGTCAGTTTTCTAAAACAATTGCTTTGATTGAATTATCATGTTTCTTTCTTAGTTAGTCCGAGGCATTATTGAACGAAACACGTATGTTACAAACTGTAATGAAGATATTAGAGGTTCTGCCTGTTTGCCCTGGATTGTAGTAATTATTTACATTCAAATGACTCTGTTGATGAATAATGCTAGAACTTGTAAAATTTGATTAATTAGTCATTATGTATTTGTCCCTGTAACCTTACCCGAGAGAGTTATTTTGCAATAGCGCCAAAAAAAATAATTAAAAAGTAGAAAGTTCAATAATGCATGACAAAAATTTTAAGAAAAAGACCATATTTAACAACCAGTTCATCAATATTTGCACAAACAGAGACTTAATCATGTCTTTCAATAACACTAAAAGGATGTGAACAGAACTTTTGTTATTGACCAATGCAGGCTGAAAGTACATTAACCCATATTGAAATTCAATAAATGAGTTAACATGTTTACCTCACTTCGTCACTTGAATTCAGCCTGCTTTGGTCAACAACAAAACCTTAGTTCACAACCTGTTAGTGTTATAGATATCCAATGCCTAATATTGACGCATAATCATCTGATACAATATCAAATCACATTAAGTTTAAGAATGGTTTAGAAGTAGGTTTGACCTATATTAGTTATGCAAGACAGTCAACTCCCCGTTTTATCATAGCAAATTTAGCTATTACTCCATTACAGGTGAGAACTTGGAACCTCTGCTTTGGTCCAAATCTCCACTTTTTCAGGAAACAAATCTTCCACTAGGGTTAAAAATTTAATTTTGAAATCCTGCGTCGTGTTATTACGTAATACATTGTTATAATCCATTTCAGTAGCTTAGAGTTAGCCTGTAAATCAAAGCCAAACTTTATTAATACATGTTAATCCTTTTAGGTCATCTAAATATTGCTTGGAAAATAAAATGCTAAGGCCCATATAAACAGTCGAAGTTCATGAAATACCCTGCAAATCATAATATTATAGGTGTCACAATTTGACCATTTTCAACCAGCATTGCTTACCCTGTGTAGTAGTTATAGCTATAGATTAAGACTAGTTTTTGGATTAGGGTTAACCTCTAAGTTGTGGGAGCAGTATTGGTACCGCGATAGATTTTGCTATAGGAAAATCCGAAAAATTGTGAAACTCTTTCAGGAAAGTTTTTTTGAAGTTTTCACTTTAGAAATCAATGATTTATGAAATTCAGCATAGGTTCGGGTCGGTTCAGTTCGGCGTGGAGCAAAAAATGGCGGTATCGGATCACGGTTCAGTTTACAGTTCGTTAGGCATGCTTAACTGAAATGCATGAAAAATCGTCGTAAAGTGAGTTTGATTGATAGCTGGTGTACATGCAAAATGGGCAAACAAGCACTGTGTGCCCATGTGCGGCATGCGGCTACAAGCTACAATTATTGCGCAATGGTTAACGCTAGCTGTGGTGATTTACACATAGTGAAATGAATGATAGAGAAAGCTACGTGCTACACATAAAGTCAATAAAACCCGTGTAAACCAGGTTCGGTTTCGGTATGCACCAAAAACCGCGGCTCGTATCAAGGTTCGGCTTACCGTCGACCTCTATTTCAGTTGCATAGAAGCAAAAGCAATACCTTAGGAAAAAACATTTTCGGTTGACTGCTCAGCCTGTCCATGACCTATACCAGATGTGATTATATATTTATGTAGATCAAAACTATGGTTTTTCAATTGCATCAATTTGGATGAACCCGTATTGGGCCCAAACCTGCTAGCCTCTGTTATTTGGCAGCAAGAGCATTACTGTTTTAATCGTGATTTCTATGAATTTTTTTTGGGTTCCGATACCAACATATACTTTTTTATTGCTTTAAATTTGGATGAAAATTGATTCTGTGCTTGAGCTGGAGAGCTAGTTTGACCTAGTTTAATCAGTTCATTCGGAATTGAAGCTTGACATGGTGACTCAGCTTGCTCGTGACCCGGTCTTATCTATGGCATGCAATGTTGTGAACCTGGTAAAACGCTTCTTCTCCTTAAAAAGAAAAATGAAAAAACTAAGTGGGGTGAAAAAAATTAATATATACAAAATATATCGCTTAATGCGTAAAACAACAAAAATTAATGCAGACATATTTTAAATTGCAGACAACGTATTATGGATCAAAAACCAGTTCATGAACCGTAAATTCCATAAGTCAGAGTAACCAAAAGTGATAAATTGTGGTGATCGTTACTCCTACGTCTATGAAATTTTGAGAGAACGAAACATTAAAGTTTACTAGCACATTGTTTGTAGTACAGCAGATTAAATAAATATATTTATCTATGAATGAAGAAACTAACTGGATAATCATAGTATCACTTACTTGTCATTTAATCTTGATTGAAAATCTAGCTGAGCAAATAAGAAAAACTTGAGAAATAAGTTTACAGAACCTTTGAAAAAACACAATTACTTTGGCCTAGCAACTTTACGTTGTTTCAAAAGGTATGAATTTATTATAATAGACCATTTTTATGTTAGCCGTGTAAGTTAACTAGCATAGACCAAAAGTATGTTTTATTCTTATTGAAATAGCATGCCTTTTCTCGACTAGTTTTACATTCAAGTTAATGCTGAATAAATATATTGATATGAACAAAGAAAAAGCATAATGAACAAGTCAACGTACACATCTAATATTTCAATTGCACAAATATACCTAGAACAATTACTGTGCGTCCGTGCAAGTTTCCGGATATTTCCTATATTTAGTGGAAGCCTGGGTAGCAGAGTTGTAAATGAGACTTGGTCATGGTCGTTGCCGCTCTCCCCATATATTTTGGCCATGGCTCAGCAAACCCGAAATCTGCAAACAATAATATTAAAAAATTCAGGCCCGGCTCTGATTCACGAAATATCGAGTGTAGCTTTAGAGGATATCTCGATTTAGTACAAATTTTATGCCATTCGTCAGCAAAAAAATATTTCATGAAAGACGTGAACTTTGATTTTGTCGTCTGACCTACATTGAAAAGACTTTAGAAGACCAGTAAAATTAGAAATAATACAGAGTAGAGTGATTAACTGTGAAGTAGGACAGGATAAACCAAGCAGTTCTAGTTTTTAGTCAAAATGGCGGAAAAACCACATTTTCACATCAAAATATGAATAAAGAATTTAGGCATGTACTTTAAACATTGCATCATTACAGACACACACAAATTTATTATTTTCATATATTATGCATGTACATTTTAGCAAATATATTGCGTTGACTCTTATTACAATAGAAATACTTTACGAGATTTTTAATATCATTTGTAATCATTCGTAATATGCAAGTATCATCTGCTTTTTGATAAGTAGTTCCGTTTTCCAAGGATTTTTACATATCATTTACGTATCATGCAAATAGAATGGGGGCCAATACAGTTCCTTCGGTACACCTAAATTTGTAGTAGTATATTCTGAAAAAAATTATTAATTTTAGTCTGTTCCCTCATTTCGCAGTTCCGATTTCAGTTAAGTCAGCGCAAATCACATAATTTTACAAATATTTTAAATATATTAACTTACCATTATTATGATAACCATGGTAAAATTTACCTTTCTGCACACTACGGACAATGTGCATGCAACACAGTTTACATATATCCTGCATATGTATATATATATATATATGTATTCCAGCCTCATTGTTTTTCTTACTTACATGTGCATTAAAATTAATAATTTCTTTATTTTTCTCAATTCTGTTCATATTCCATTCTTTTCATAGTAAAAGTAATGGTTTTATAGTGGTTTTATTCTAAGATTTTATGCAGCTTAAGAATCAACTACAAATATATTTAAATGCGCTACCAAACTTTGTGAACGTCCTATTTATTTTCTACTTCTAAAATAGTTTTGAAATTCAAGTTATTGAAATTTTTGCATCTCTTACATTGCCAGTTATGTTATGTAAAAGTGAAAGATCATTCTCAAAGCTAATCTCTTTAAAGGGGACCACGATCTACAATGAACTAAATGACTAAATGCGTTTGGTATTACTTCAATTCAAAATAACATCATGAAAAGCTGAAATCTCTTAGAAAGCGGTTTTTTTCTCAAAATAATGGTTTGTACTTTGAATTGATGTAAAATATTAAACATGAAAAACCGGTAGATTCATCCTTGCAAAGGGTCTAAGTGATTGTTAACAGACTTGTCAACGAGCCGAGCTTGAGCAGAGTATTGGATATACAACGAGCCCAAAACGAGCTTTTTTTAAGCAAACCAAATTTATAGTGCTGCTTGTTAATTTTATTATGCAGATTTTTCTTTTTTTTTCATTCAATATTCCTTAATTTTATAATCGTATTCTATGAGCACAATATTTTTTAAGAGAATACCAAGCGGAAACGAGCCTCATTGAAAGATTTTCAGTGGCGAGCCGAGCCGAACTTACTCAAAATTTAAACGAGCCGAGCCTAGAAATTACTGCTCGTTGACAAGTCTGATTGTTAAATCTCGTCTTGGTGATAATAGGGGGGCACCGAATTGAAAGTGGACCAACTGACCCCATCCTCTTAATTCTTCAGTTCAACTTTAAACCCATAATTGAAGAATGGTTTATTGATAATCTTAACAGTTGAAGAAACAATTAATTCGTTTTCGTTGATCTGCAATGGACACTTAGGCGTCCATGGATTTGCTTTAAGTAAAGCCTCACGCACTTAGAAATGCCATTAATTTTCTTTTCGTTTATTTTTCATTGATAAGAGTGTTTAGTGAACGTTTGTTATTAATAATAACAATGATACTTAAATCAGTGTATTTACGAAATTTTCTTTCTTCTATACAATTTAAACATTAATCAGAATAAATCATATGCTTATTTGCAAACCAAGAATGTGAACTGGCGTGAATTATTACAAGCGTCGAATGAAACTTTAAAGGTGGTTCCCCTTATCGACTTTTATAAGCAGATTTTATTCAAAAATGAAAATATGTTTGTTTATATTGGCGATTTGTCGTCATCTGATTTTTATTAGAAAAATTGGAGTTGTAGATATCAAACACACCATCGATCTTTTGACAGATGTCAAAATATCATTAGATGAAAAATCGATAGTTGGAACGACTTCCCAACATCAATCATATTTTGATTGGAGAAGGAACAAGATTTTTGAACTTTAAGCAATGCTTGCATATTTTGAAGTTGAAATATTTTAACTTCATCAACCGGAGTTATGGGAAATGCGAACTTTCCCACAAAATTGTCAGAATGCCACTATATAGCTGAATAATCAATAGAAAATCTCTCATTGTAAGCAAACAGGGTTTAGATATTAATTTTTCTTCAAGATATTCAACATCAAACCTGAATTTTACTACGACGTCAGAGAACCTAATTGAAGTTTCTCATAGAATTCTTTTTCTATCATCTGTTCACATTTAATGATTTATAATGTATGAAAAATTCGTGTGAAGTTTTCAATTATGTCCTCTGGCGTAACAAAATGTTAAGTTAGATACTGAATACCTTGAAAATTCCTCATTTTTAAAGCTGGTGGCCTTCTATAGGGACGTTTCTATTATTCAGCTGTAGTAGCATACCGACAGTTTCTATCTTTGGGTGAAAGTCCTCCATTGAACAAATTCAAGTAGCCATTCGACATGAAAATTAATGATGCATTTAATTTGTCGGTTAACAGAGTTCGTAGAAAAATTAGTTTCGATTAAATAGTTTGAAAGACGTTGTAGTTGGAATAATTTACTGCATAAATATGAATTGGAGTGTAGCGTTTGTTGAAATGGAAAAAAATAAACTTGAAAGCATTTAAAGTCTTTGAAACTACAATCATTTATATGAAAAAAATGTCGATAGAACTCCATGGGTGGTCGAGCGTAGCCACTTCGTCAGCCTAAACTTTAATATAAAAATGTGAAAATAAAGACATTTGATTTATAATCTGTTTTGCAGTCGAAATATATTTATTTTAATCTATGGTGAAAAATCGGCTAATATTAATTTGAAAATTCTACTTATTTGTAAAAATTATATATGCAAATGTCTACATTTCAGTAGGGTATAAAGAAAAACTTTTTTCCAGAATATAACTGCCTTGTTCAAATATATAAATATTTCCAAACCTTGAATACCCGATACCTGTATCATGATAATTCTCGTTATTTGAAAGTCAACATGCATGTATAGAATAAAATAACTTTCTCTAATTTATAAGGACGAAATTCATGCTTTCTAGCAGCCATATACTATATGTTACTTGTCTGTGATTTTTACTTAACTTACTTTATTTTCAATAATATAATAAGGACAATTCTCTGCGTCAAGGCGCCTCGTGGGTTTTATCCATATTGCTTTCAAAATGCTGTTCTGTAATACAATGGATATATGAACTGTGATTATATTTTCTTTTTAGGAAGTATGTTCAAAATCACCTGATATCTATTATGTACATGTAACCACAAAAAATATCTTTAATAAACGCATGGAACTATTTAACTGACAAATCTTTGAGAGGCATCAAATTTTGTTTGACATTAAAAATAAAAAAACATCATTATTGGCCGCACCTTTTCCAAGGAAATTATTTTCTGTAGATATTCTTCAAAAATAGCAACAGCATTTTTGTAGAGGTTTAAAAATTTTTTTGTGGAAACAATTGTCTAGCATGTAGTTACAGTGTTGCCAACAGTTGAGCAAGTTCACTTGTAAGATGAACTAAGTGTAATGAGGTCATCATTTGTTAAACTCGTGCTCCAGTTACATTTTCAACTTTTGGTTTGTCATGCAACGCATGCATCGGCTGATTACTCCAGTCTTTCTCTGCTCTTTATTTAAGGCATTGATAATTTTTTTGCCAAATTGTCATTTCTTGCTTAAGGCCTGTTTTTGTGATATCAGACACAAAGACTTCCGTCAAAGAGATTTAACAAAATCAATAATGAATCAGTTCATCCAACAGAAGTTTATTTCTAACAGATCAAGAAAATGTGGGATACTTAGATTCTGACGAGGCATTTGTTGCTTCATAAAATTGTCCCATTACGCTAACAATGTCAGTAATCTGTTCCCATTGCTTACTTAACCTGATTGTATTGACCCCATACTCAATTTATGATCGTCCCGGTGAATGGCGTGAATTGTGCCGATACTGAACGAAGTGAAATCTGCTAAATCACCGACTGATAGGGTATTATCTTCTTCAATAAGTTGCTTGACCATAAGAATATTGTCAGTAGTTCAAACTGTAACCGGTCTACCTGTCCGAATTTCATTACAAAGAGAGGTTCGTCGACCTGAATGACACATACATCTTGAATGATTCTTTCGATTGTTTCATTTTCGCGTTGCAGTAGACAAATCGCCGCTACTAATGTATGGATAAAGAAAAAAGTGATTACAGCTAACAACACGAACAATATATATGCATCATGCATATGTGTAACATGACAACCAATCAGAAATTACTGTTATGATTAACCTATCACATTGATTTGTTTTGTTTGGAATCACATTCTCATTACTTACTGAACGCAGTAATACATAATATGAATCTTCATGATATTCAGGATTCCATAAGAAAGTGGAGTATATGACATATTAGAAATTCATTAGGCAATCACGTGATAAGAATTCATTCGCATGCATCAATCATTGCATCTAAAGCTACCCAATTGTGCAAATTAGTGAATACATTCACAAGAAATACCACAGAAATGTTGTTTTAACAAGTCAACACCATAATATAGAAAATTGATGTCAGATGCGCCAGAGACTACTAGATATTATTCTAGTCTCTGGATGCACATAAAATCTTCAGTGTTACTATTGTAAAGCTTGTCGTGCAAAATTCACCCCCAAGCTGTCGAATTATATGAATACTTAATAGCCTAAAATAAATGTATTCAAAAATGATTATATATATATATATATGTATATATTATTATGTATATGTATATATATATTATTTATATTTTCGACTAATATAAAAAGTCATGAAGTTTCACCACAATAACATAAACTCCACTCCTTTTATAAAAGCATAAATCCCTGTGGGGTGCAAATTCAGACCAAACAACGACAACCAACTGTTAAATCAAATGCTCCTCAAAAATTTTAGAATCAAATTATCTTCTTCGCTAAGTGATAATGAGCACAAATGATAGAAAAATGGAGTTCCTTTCATATATCGGGGAGGAACATTGGATGATAAGAACTTGTCTCTTCATAGCAATCACTAGCTATTTTTGGAAAGATAGATATAACTTTTCCCAGAAAAGAAACAGATTGTTGCATAATACTATGTAAAAATTTATATTGAATTACATTTGACAGTGGAAATTGGCAACAGTAATGTATAACATAAACATAAAATGAGGAAAGCAAAGACCTAAGAAAATTGCCACTAACTATATTTTTAAAGGCAATCCAATCGACAAACACAGACTATAAGCACGACCCAACCAAGCCCACAAGTAAAAATTGTAGGTACGACTTAAGAGAACCCACCATTATCTACAAAAATTATGAAGCGAACCAGGGAGCACCCGATCTATTGTCACTTCTGTATCTGTTTACAACAACTAGTACCAAGCGGAAAGTCGGAGTAGTTCTACATAATGACTGCCATTGTTAGTAATGACATAAAGCTGTTTGCTGAGTATTTCTAGATCCGTGTCAAATTTAGAAAGTATGTCCTCATTGTCTTGTTTTTTCTGGAAAATGGAATGTATCAAGGATATTATTAGCATTTTCATTCTTCAGAAGGAAAATCACCTTAGATATTAATGTAAAGCATTCTGATTGCATCAAGCCCAAATATTACTTATTAAGGCCAAATTATTAAACTTTGAATTTTGCAAAATCTCTTTTAACTTATTTTCTTCACATTGATAAAGCACTGATGTTCTTTAAAAGCATTGATCTGGAAGGATAACGAAATCTCGAGTCCAGTAAGCACACGAAGCTTTGAAAACCCTTTGGCGATCATCCGCAACATGCGTTCCTTCAGCTGTTTCTGTTTCTGGCTACCATTGAAATCTTACATTTTTGAAATAATTTTCAGGAAACTACCTATCAGTTTATATTGCAGCTTGTTCACAACAATTTAGTCCGACCGATTAATTAATATTGAATTTAATGTTTTCCATGCATATTTTGATACCGATAGGCTTTCTTGCCCGCTGTTTCCGATTTTGTTAACATATGTAAATCGGAATCTAAAAATAATGTGCAACCAACACACTCCAAGTGTTGCTAAATCTAGAGTGCATCTGCAGAGCCAACAGAAATATTTTCAAGTGGACCATATTGATACTAAGTTATCGTAAATTTCAACTACCCGCCACCAATTTCCCAAATTTAATATCAAATATAAAAATTTAAATTTTGTTTTTAATCTAACCGACTGAGCCTCAGGCGTCAACCATCTTGGCACATCAACCGCCATATAACGTTAATACGTGTGGCACACGCCTCTATTATCGCGACAAGCATTTTTTCATCCAAGGTTCTTTCAAATAATTTGAAATCCTTTTTCAACATTGGTAATCAATATCCCTAACCAAGGAAGATCGCTAAGTTCGACAGAGTGATCAAAGAGTCAATGTGCACTATAAGATTTGTTATCTTGCTGAATGTCGGCTAGCATCCTGGTATTATTACTGACTAACCAATCGACTAATTATGTTAGCGTTTTGACAGTCATTGCTTAATACTTATGACTGATCTTTTGCCGCCCTCTCTCCCTCATTAGTGTGCGCCTGTGCATTTACAGTAGATTAATTTTAATTTTGTATCATTAACCATGCTTTGAAAAATTGGATATTACATTGTATGTCTAGGCGTTGCTCAACTGAGTTTCCATTTTTGCAGAGTCCCTGAAATAAATAACCTATAAATGACCGATTATACAAGTGAATGCACTACAGTATTGCAAACTGAATTACTGTGTAACAATTTTCTTATAAATACCATTGGCTAATTATTAAAATTAGAATTGAGTCACTTTTCCTAGAAAAACCACTTGCTATTTCTTAGAATCATTGCAANAAAAATATATATATATATATATATATATATATATAAATAAAGTGCAAGAGCTAAGAAATGCGTGAAGAATTGCAACATTGTAAACGGAATTTTATTTGAGCTCTTTATAACTTATATGGCATTCACTACATTTGAGTCGACTTGCTTGCGTTGTTGTGCAAGTCAGTTTTTTTCTACCGTACTACCTCGCCTTTAAGCACATGTGCTTATAAGGGAAGGTGGGCTTACATCCGGATGTAAGCACATGTGCTTAGAGCGGCAAAAAATGAATCAATGGGAAATTACCGGATTTTTTTGTTTTCAACTACATTCATCACAATTGCTCGAGTACATGTATGCACAGCTCTCCGTGTATAGGCCTATTAGCCATTAGGGTAGTATGCATAACCTAAAAGTAGCGCTATTAATTCCTGTGTATCTTAGATATATTCATTTCATTTAATAAAATCGTTTATCTTTCAAGAAAAAATTCATTGTTTGTAATTATCTAGAAGCCATGTTTAAACCTATTATTATTTAATCAAATACCTCAACATTATGGTTTATGGTGCCTACTTTATTCCATGGTACTTCACACCGTAATTAGTGACAAAAAAAGAAATATTAGAGAGAAGAAAAAATCATACTTATAAGTGAACAAAATTCATATCTGTAGCATAGTGAGATAAAGCTTTTTTTTCGCTTGTAAGCATATGTGCTTAAAGGCGCGATAATATGGTATATCGATTCATTACAATACTTTCCTGATTCAAAATGCGTGTAGAACCTCTAACTTAAGATTACTGACACGAAGTATTCCATTTTTACTGTCATTTCAAGAGAGTTATTTTATGTTTAACAAAATCAAGAATTCATCTAGACACTACTTTTCTACACGCTAACAAGATTTTGATGTTGAAATTGATGCATTGCAAGAATGAAAACTAGAAGATTCAGTTAATGCTATGTAAATTGACACAGCAGCTTCTAAAAATCAAATTGAGTAGCCATTCGCATTCAAAAGTGTCAGGCCCCAAATTGGTTTGGGGAATCGTGAGCATAGATCAGGTGGAAGATGCTTGAACGGATGTTTTTCTCTCATCAGAGCTTGGAAATATACAATACGCCATTAGTTCTGAAATTTCCAACTACAGCCAAACCCACGTCTAGGTTACAAGCAGAGGTTGATTGAAACCCTCATATACCATTGAAATGAATCATCTCACCAGGTCTGGAAACGGGTCGATTTTGTGAACAATTAGCTTGATATGGTTAGGCCGATAATTAGTCAGCAATTAGAGAAGTTGGGTTGACGAACCTTCTCTGAGCATCGAGCCATGGCCCAAGATTCAGAATATTTCTTAAGTAGAATTGAAAGCATATAGTTTAAATGATCAGATTTTACGTTAACGTCATTTCAGTTATACTAAATTTGATACAAAAATTGTTTTATTATATTACAAGGATCGAGACGAATCGGGTCAGAATGTATTTGGTCAGAATGGAGTGGGGAATGAAATAATTTGGGTATGGTCGGGTAGGATCAAGAAAAGTTGACCCATTTTCAGGCTTGCATCTCATGGTAAGACGATTGGCCGTCGTGAATAATGCATCAAGCATAATGATTGGTGAAACGTATATTCGACATCAAAATTTGACGATTCTGTGTTCAGTTTAAACTTAAAGTCAGAGAAATGAATGAGTTATGTGCAATCACCATTTTTCTGAAAACTTCATATCAACACTATTTGTAGCACCACTATTTCCACTTCTGTAACTTCATTACAATCCTAAAATCAATAAAAGTAGTTGGCTTGCATAACTTGAATTTAAGTGTTGTAATGCTTAAATTTAATGCTAAAGTTGGTTTTTATGTAATTTTTTTAGTTAGTATTGTAACAATTATATTGAAAATTGAATACAGTATTAAGTCATTGACTGCGTGAATTCTCTAATGATTAGACAGGGACCGTTCTAAATTTATACAATAACATATACTGATGGTAAGGATTTTTGTCTTTAGTAAATTTTCAGTTAAATAAGAAATGCTTGTTGTAATAATAGCACTGGTGACTCTGCAAGAAATATTTTTTTACTTAGAAAAGGTAGAAAATGGTTTTGAAATTTTTTTATGTCTTAGATGATTCAGAAGAAAGCGATTGAATTTTTCTTCATATTCAGCTGCTTTGTCCTCATGTTTCTTGAAGGAGTCAATGAATCTATCATTGGTCCAGTATATCCCCTAAGAGCTAAGACTCATCATGGAGCAGGAGAGTTTTCAATTGGAATTACATTGGCAATGTTTCCACTAGGACAATTTGTTGGATCAATTGCCTTAGCAAATCTGAAATTTCAGTCCCACATTCAATGGGTGTTCAGTATAGGTGCTATCTGCTCGGCATCATCGATTGCAATATTTGGGTAATTATTAATGAAGTTATTCATATTATATTATAAATCTACGTTAAAAGATTTTGAATCACTAGTTTTTTCGGAGCTAAAAAAGTATTCTGGAATTATAATACAAAATTGACCCTACATAGATTTATGAGGAAACAATGATTTTCCACTTTTTATGAAGCTGAGGATTGACACATTTCCCAAGCATTATATGCTGCAAACTAGGTGAATATTAGTCGGTGTATGTTCACAAAATCATTTCTAAAAGTGCTTTCTTTGAACTTTTGTTAATGAAGAGGTTCGGGTGGGTGAAGTTGCAGCATTGAGAAAATGTCAACCCTTCTCATAAAATATTTTTGTTAAGGGATTTCCCTTTACATATAGTATGAATTGTACTGTACAAAATATGTCAATCATTTTAAGCAACGTTAGAAACAAAATAATTTCATCTTACCAGCAAGTTAAGTTTACCTTTGCAGCACTGCATGACGGGATTAGTTAAGGCCTAACTAGCAATTAAGCAAGCACACAGGCAGGATTTCTATTTAGGCCGGGTAAAGAATACATACATAGTAAATTTCAATGCGATTCTAAAGTAATTTTTAACATTTTATTTCATAATAAATATACACAAATTCAAATATTCAAAAGTGAAATGGGTAATATAGGCAGCAAAGCAATGTTTCTCGTTGGCTGCAAGCAGTAGTAAAACAATACCGTGTTCCACTTCCACAGCTTTTGTCTAGCACTGATAAGCCCCTTTTGCAATCGCAAGGTCATAATCATTTTAGACAATTGTGAGCTTCTTGGCTTATTGCTACTAGCTGTTTAGGCTGCTAAGACGGTTATATTATTGCACTCCCAATTTTCTTATTTACATGTAGTAGAGTAAGCTGCATTTTAAATGTCTAAGATATTTGTTAACTTGACTATTGTTATGGTCACTATTGATGTTTCATCTTATATTAATCATAAAAATCATGGAGTACTGAATTGAAATTGTAAATAACCAATCAAATCTATAAGAGTATTTGGATTTGTAATGCTTTTTATATAATTTTAAAATAAAAGAAATATATATCATTTACATGTATATGTATTGAAAAATAATTCATTCCTTAACCTCTTTCATATATAAACCAAATACAACACCATCTACACAATACACTAGAACTTTCTCAACAATGTGAGTTGTTGTGAGTGATTTCATTTTTAACAACCTGGATCATTGAAAAATTACACTCACATTATGATTATCCAAACACTCAAAGTAGTCAAGTTTGAATGAGAAGTTTCTCCTTATGGTTTTCCGTGAAGTAAGAAAATGCTACCAATGTGTACCAGTATTAGAAAAATGGTTAAGTCACAGACATAGAAGCCAAAGTCTTTATTATTAATTTATCCCTAGAAAGAATACGTTTAAGTGAAGTATCATAATTTAAAAGTGTAAAAGTTCTTACTGCTTTAAAGCAATTGCTTTTGTCTTGGATGACCAATCCACATTTCCTACCCTTTGGGTGAATTTCTACACACTTCATTTCCTTTACTTATGCTTGTGGTGGTGTAAGCTATAGCGTTTCCATCCCCATCTCCTTGGATTCCTAGTTTCAGGCTATTCCCAAAAACATTGTTACCTGAATTTCTTCTGAAAGCTTTCTATTTGTTGCCGTAATTTGAGAGATAATTTGTGCAGCAGATATTAAAACCTTATTTAATCTCTTTGCTCTTTAGATTGATTAATTTGTCTTTAGATTGAAGCAATGTCATATTTAACGAATTAGGAATGGTGGATCTTGCCCCATGTGTGACTTATATTTCCCTTAAGATGTGCCTTTGATATTTTTGAATTGAACTTTCAATTGATCAATCGTTAAACTTAAATTTATGTCATTTGTATGTACTTTAGGAGTTTAGGAAATGTATGTAATCAACTCCTATGCCTGAAAAATAAATTCATTTGGATAAGGAATTGCATTCACTTCATTCTCATATTTTATAACTATTTTAGCATAGTCCTTACAACCTTTGGGAAAATAATTTGATTTCTTGAACAAACATTACTATATTCCACAAATACTCTATTCATTATTCTTGAGACGTTCTTTCACCATTATATATCGCAGGTATGATCATTGTTTGCTCTTACATTTGTATTTGGTGTTTCTATGCTAAGCATCAACAAAATTGCCACATTCAAGCAAATACCTGACTTTCTGAAATAATTAATGTGTGGCAGACCTCAACTGCTGTTGTTTAGTAGCTTGCAAATTCAGCTGCAGTCATCATTTTGTGCAGATGCGACATAGTGCTTTGAATGAATGCTTAAACCAAGCTGGTTGTTTTTCTTGTAGCAAAAGTAAGTAGTGATTCACAAGTTTAGAAACATCTAACAAAACTAGTGTAAGGCGCACAGTTTTTTTATAGTTTTGAAAAAGTACACGTGCATTTTCAAAAATAGTAAGTGCAGATACTCTAATCCATTAAAGCTCACTCTGTGGTTTAAATAATAAAGGATTGGAAGGAACCTCTCTCATTTTTCTTTTATTTTACAATTACACTGACTGCAAAAACGACATATATATATATATATATATATATATATCCGCTTTTTGCCATGGAAAATGCAAAAACCTTACATTTGGTGGGAAACGGTCCGAAATTTCTAAGGCATTTAGCGGGAATCGCACTTTTTCCCCAAAAAATCTATTTTTTGGCCATTGCTCCCTCAGTATTCACTCGAACTTAAATATATTTACCATGGGGTAAAAAAAATTCAAAGATTTATGTTTGGAAACGCGGTCATGATGAGAATTTTAAAAAACATTTGGCGGGAGGCATAAATATATATACATATATATATATATATAGATCTAGACAAAAGTATTGTGATATTTATCAATTTAATTAATAAATTAATACAAAAATTAAGCGAATGAGTGTGGAGAAGAATCGGTTAAGGAGGTTAGGTGAAAATGTATTATCTCCTGGCATTTCTAAGAAACAATTTGAAAGCTCGTGGAATTGTTAACATAAGAGGAAAAAAACTTTTTATAATTGAGCTTTTGCCACAGCCGCCTTACTCACCTGTGTCAATTTGATTGATAGATTTGTCTTGAGAAGTTGTGAGGTTTTCAGTAGTAAAATGCTTAATTCCAATGAAGAAGCACGTGAAAATATCGAGGAGTACTTGTCATCTTTAAAAGCGAATGACTTTCATTCCCAATTTGATCATTTGAAGAAGAACCTGCAAAATATAATTTCAAGTGATGGCAATTACATATGACAATATCTTACCTGTGCTTTTTGCATTTCATATATATATATATATATATATATATAAGAATAGTTAAGGAAACATAAAATAATCAAATTAATTCTATACAAAATAAAATCTAGTCAAATATTGATATCCAAAATTGAGGGCTCTAAATTTAGAAGGGTTGCTCTTAGCTGACTTCTAGAATTGAAGAATAAAATCAACCTGTTAAAATATTTCATGTATATTGTTACTTTGAGAGCAGGCAATGAGATTATGTGGGTAACAATATGTATGAAGGTGCTAGTGTTCTAGAAAGGAAATTGAAGTTCTGAATGACATCCAGAAATGTTTGAGGTACCATCATATGATTGTTTTTGACATTGTGAAATTGGAAAGCCAAACACTTCATAAGAACCTAGTGTCGAGCTTAACAAAGCGTCACCTGGCGTTTTCACGATCTCCTGCTGGGATGGTTTCCAACGAGTGTTCTTTAATAATTGCCATGTGCGAATTTAGAAAACGGATTACAAATTAGAGTTTGTATGAATGCGAAACACTCCGTCTGCTGTATGAGTGCTACTGCTATAATAAAAAACATTTAAAAAAGGAATAGCATCACAAGCCAAGTTTGTGGTTTCAAAATTTGCCACATAGCCCCATAGTTTCAGTTGAGTGTTTGAATAATATATTGTATTGAAGCTATCTACGTTTCATTCGTTGCAAAATCTATCTTAAAATTATTCCAAAGTTTTGCCCATCTCTCACTAATGTTGCTTAACATTCAAAACACTATTGACATTGTAGAAGACATCAACAATGAAAATCGGAATCTGCTTTTATTATCTGATACACATAACTTGTTCTGTCAACTATTTAAATCTAAATAAATAGTTACTTCAAATATTGTCAAATTGGGGGCATTTCTATGCAAATAGTCAAATAAACAAGAATACGTCCATGTTGTTCAGCACATATCAATAACAACAAATGTGCACCAGAATCGTATGAAAGCGACATGTCAATCAATTTTTATCTGAAATAAATGTCTATGGGCATCGCTAAGTAATTAAATGAGACACTTAGAAGTTGAAGTTGTTTAATCATCACTGTGAAATTTGCTTTTCAAATTTGAAATCTTGTATTGGAGTTACAATCAGTGGTTCAGGAGCGTACACAGCTTTTCTGATGGGGGATACTTTAGTTGTCATCAAGTTGAGTCACCACATGCGAGGTGAAGCTCCACGAAATTGTCAAAATATTGAATAATTAGCCCTGAAAATGCATCTCATCATCTTAGATTTTAGAATTTCTTAAAAGTTTTATAAGTTTTTTTTTCATTAAGTCAATCAAAATCAATGTTTAGAACTTGAGGGGGTATTCCACGATGTCCGGTTGCGTACTAATGCTGTGTGTGAAATATTTTTGAAGAAATAATTTTTCAAATATCAAGAATATAACGGCAAATATGCTATTTTCGAGCTTGTTGCCATATGATAAGATTATTTTGCATTTATTGCACTTGATTAAGTACTTTTAAACAGTGATTGTGTCAAACGCAAGTTATTTTGAAAAATTTTGATTCGATAATTTTGAATTTGCATGACATAACAAAATAAAATGTTTCAATATGGCAACAGCCAATTTCTTGGCAATATATTCAATTCTTGTAGGCACAATTAAAAAAATTAATCAAATATATTTTTTAAAACTATATATTTCCACATTACAAACTAACTATTAAATTTAACACAAGTGTTTGAAACTGTATTTACACAAAGCATGGCAATTCATTCAATAGGTAGAAGTAGAAGATATGTTTTTGCAGTAAGCTTGTTTGCTTATAGTTGTTGAATAATGGGAGATTTAATTCATGTGAACTCCTACATTTGGGATAATTGAATTTGGGCTTGAAAAGGCATCTGTGAACACAATTTAATTTGGTCAATTGGTAGTTTACCCTGAATAACTGCTTGTGCAAGAGGATGAATGCACTTAGCACTAGATTACTTGAAATAACATCATGTGAACCACTGTTTTTGTGCATTCTCAAATCTTCTGACTCCTTTCTGCATTGAACCCTAATACCTACTGCAATCAACTAAGATTTTGCATCATAATGTATGTGAATCCACAAATGAAAAATTCTGCTTTATAGAAAAGCTTTAAGAAAGAATGTTCATGATCAGCAACATGAATTTCAATCTAGATAATATAAGGGTTCGAATCATTTCAACCCTTGCATATGCAGGAAAGTAACTCTGATTTGATACACATTCCGGAGAATAGAGTATGAGTTCTTAATCAAGTATGAAACATGCGCATTCATGGATAAATTACTTTCAAATTAGACACCCAAATTCCTAATAAACTTTTTAGTTGTCAAATCTGAGGCCATGCCAAAAACCATCACCTGGTTTTTTTGAATTTCATAGTTGATATGCCGCAGACACTTTTACATTTAGAACTTTTTTGATTGATTCACTCCTACTATGAGCAATTCCAATGTCATCTTGTCTTGAAGCTTAATAGTATTAGTTAAGTAGAAGCTAATAAAAGCATTATATATTATATATAGAATAGGACCCAACATCGAGCCCTGTGAAATGTCACAAAGAGAAGAACTTCTGCTGGATTATAGCAATTTATGTTTGACGAATGATTTTCGTTTACCTTGTGAACTGTTGAGACCACACCATTCTCATTCAATATTCTAAGGAGGAATTCATGATCAACAAATTCGAATTCTGGCTTTGATCAATCAGAATCAGTAGAGTTGCTAGTTTCTTTCTTCTATGTCTTAAAAGATCATGCTTTATTTTAACAGGTATTGTTTCAGTAGAATGCCCTCTGCGAAAACAGGACTTGTTTGATTCAAAGTAGGATACAAGTTATACTTAACCAGCTTTCTCAATCAGTTTTGACAGCCATGGCAGATTAGGAATTGGTCGCTGACCTGTAACATCATCTGATTTCTTTCCAGGTTTAAGACTGGGTGTGACGACATTAGTTTTGTAAACTTCGGAAATTCTCTACACAAGAGATGTGTTGTCTAATTTGGTGAGAACAGAGTAGAATAAACCAAGACCTACATCATGTTTTTTAATCATTCGTAGTGGAAATGTATCCAATTCGCAATTAGTTCACTTTAATTACCAGCTCTTTTATTTCATCACAATGTAGGGGTTGAAAATCATGAAAAGAACTACTTGTAATATAATAATAGCTTGTTTTTCTGCATTATTAGGTTTAAAATTAGTTGAATAGTTTGATATGTGTCTTTCAAAAAATTCTGAAAATCGACTGCAGTAATATTACTAGTATTTATGGACATCTTAGATTCATTCTTTAACATTTTGACAATGTTGTAATAAAGTTGTTTCACAGTCATAGAAGGATTCCTTTTACCTACGAATGGGTTATATATATGAATTTCTAGTATAAAGATATTTATCACGAGTATTGTCTTTTTTTCTTCTAGCTCGTAGGAGCTTACACTGGGAATCAAACCAGTATCATCGTAGTCTCTTATCATTCTGTGTCTGACAGTAGTCATATTATCAATGATATTTTCACCAATTTTCTCAACCTTGCCATATAGTGATAATTTATTGACACGAAAAATTTCCTCAAATTATGTGGTTACATTGTTCGCAGGTTTGTGGAAGTCAATTGTTTATGTGCTGCGATATGATGTTGTACTCTGAGCCAATTGTTCATTTTCTGTTTCACTAATTATAATTTGATCAAGTATGTTAGCTTTGTTATGGGTAGATTCATTTCCCAAGAGAATATTCATGAAAAATGGTAGAGAAATTAACAATAATATTTTTCTTGACTTCAGACGTGAATATTAAAATCATCAAGCATAGGTAGTGTACATTTGGATTTAAGCATCATTTGCAAATATATATATAAATTTTTTACTGAAAAATTTGAAGAGCGATAGACAAGTATTATTTTGCATACTCGAGTATTCTTTTTTTGATATAAATCACATTCCACAGACTTAACTTCTAATTTGAAAAATTTACTTATTGCTTTCCTGGATAGTCAATCAACTACTGGAAAAATTACCTGGTTATTGTGACAAGGTTTGAGATCTCGTATCTTTAAATCAGTAATCTGGTATTTGCCTTCATTAATTAGTTCTCATGGCTTACTAGAATAGAATATTCCTTTCAATCTGTAGTTCAGATGGTGATAGAGCCCTTAATAGCAGTGGCGGCTCGTGCATGCAAAAGCTAGGCAAGAAATATTTTTAAGTGATCAAATTTGTATAAATAATAAACCATGAAAAATATGTCAAATCCCTGAGGCGATTTTTTTTTCAGAAAGATTTGTAATATTATTATAATCTAAAAATGAGTTTAGTCCTGCAGAAAATTTAATAAAACATTTTCAAAAAAAATTGCTAAAAATTTCTGTAGCTGCTGAAAATCAAATAGTTTGTATTAAATCAAATATTTACAGATTTCAGGTAAGACAGTCGATATATTATGCATTTCAAAACATAGAATACGAATTTTGTCGGCTTACAAACGAAACCATGTCAATGATAGCAAACTTGAGATTAATTACAAAGTTTTTCAAATTGAGAAAATTGGAGTAACAATTTAGAACAGAAAATGGCAGCTGAGGGTAATAACATTTAAATTTCAATTGTTCAAAGTTTTTAAAATATAGTAATTCTATAAAACGGCCTTCGCATAGGGATGTGAAACTGGCCCCCATTTGAGTGCATATTACCACAATTTATTACAAAATGTATCACTCTCAATAAATTATCAAAGTTTGATTTTTGAATGAATTGGTTGCATATTAGTTGAAAAATTCGTATTTTATTAACAAATTCCTATAAATCTTCTTATTTCTGTCAAAGAAAAACAAATGGTTGCCGCATTCTTATTTAAGAATGTGCACAAGAAATCCGTGGGATAAAAAATGCGAAAAATCATTATCCCAGTCCCAGAAATGAGCCTCGCTCAAATATATTGTGTTTCCGGCACTGCTTAAATAGAGAAATGTTCCGATTAAAATTTAAATAAATATCATGTTTACTTTTGGGTTATTGTATTGAATGAGAATATTTCGTATGATTCTTACAATATTCATTATGATTTATTTAGGCTCGTTGACTACCTATCAAATCTCAAACTTTATACA
The DNA here is from genome assembly GCA_900660155.1 of Hofstenia miamia. Classification (NCBI taxonomy): domain Eukaryota; kingdom Metazoa; phylum Xenacoelomorpha; order Acoela; family Hofsteniidae; genus Hofstenia; species Hofstenia miamia. Next base: position 1,484,509 of record CABFPE010000035.1, on the reverse strand, counting down.
TGCAGTAACATTGCTATTCGTATGATGTCAGGACTCGCCCTGAGCTGTTTGTGGTCAACTTTCTATCCGATTGTGTCCAGTACATTAAAAACAAACGGCGTAAAGTTTGCCACATTCGCAGTACCAACGTTTTTTTTAGGCATTACTATTGGCCCACAGTTTGCTCTTCTGCTCAACAGAACAGTCGGTTATTCGCCAATCTTCTTTATAGTTTCTTCAATAGAATTGACATTTGCACTCATTGTGTTCTTCACATTGTTAAGCTCAACAAATAGAGAAGCAGAAGAAGAAAGCAATCCCCTTATGCCTAAAAAAACGTTCAAAACAAGAGATTTATTGTCCATAAAGGGATCCTATTGTTTTTTTATAACTTCAATGTATTTTTCTATCAACTATGGTTATATAGACGGGGTGCTTGCTGATATCCTCAAAAACAGCTTTAAATTCTCAGAGGACGAAATGCAGTTCGTCTATTTAATTGCGTCAATATTTTTAGTGGTATTTAGCTCTTTGAGTTCATGGCTTTCTACGATGGGTTATAGTTATTTCATTGTCATGATCAGTTGTTTGGCTTTCAGTTGTTCACTTTCTGCCATGTTTTGTGCTAATTACTTCCATCTCACCCAGTTGCCAATAATAACTGCAATTGTAGCATCAGTGTACACATGGAGAGGAGTGGCAAATACTGCTGCAATCCCAGCATTTGACATTTATGTCAATACTAAGTTTTCAGAATACAGTGCTGATGAGGTAAGAGCGGTATTTATGAATCTTTATTGTGCCAATGGAGTTCTTGGAATGACAATTGGCTCTGTATTTTTTATTAGCATAGTTGCCAACTTGTATGGCTACTTTACTAGCATAATTACTCTTTCAATTCTGGGCATACTAATAACTCTCCTGTTCTTTTCACTAACTTTTTCAATTGGCGCATTATCACGCAGAAGTTTTCTTCACACATCACAGTGATTCTGGATTCACTCAAATGTGCATTTAAAACGGAGGTGAAATGTTAGTAAATTCTAATAAATTTTACAAAATGTTCGTATTTATTTCCAGTATGCAAGTAATATTTAATCAAGAATTATGGCTACATTGACAACACTTAACATTTTGTATTGAATGAATATATATATATATATATATATATATATGTATATGTATATATATATATATATATATATATATATATTTATATTAGGGAGCAAGTTAATTGACTCACGCAATTTATTCCTTGCCAAATTATGTTTTGGCATGAATACATGGTAAGGGTATCAAAATTGAATATGCTATGTTTATAAAAGGTTCATAACAATAATTAAAACTTGGTATGCGCTTCTTTAGCTTTGTTAACTGATTCGATTCGCTTGGGCATGTCGTCGATCAATTTTTTTACAGGACTTAAAAATCAAGGTTCGTTGAGGAGTATCTTTTACACAGATATTGAGCAAGGCAGAAATTAGATCTATTTTCGATATCACATCAATCTCACATCGTGTCTGCTTCACAATGGCCCACATTGTCTCGATTATATTCAAATCAGGCGAGTTACCTGGCCATTTGAGAACCTGAACTTCGTGAGCCTCAAGAAACTGGGTGACCACTTTTGCCGTGTGACATAGTCTTGTTGTCGATTATAGTCGCCATTGCGATACCAATCATTTGCCAGGGGCAAAAAAACGATGCTGCAGGATATCGATATAGTTCATTCCAGTCACACTGCTTTCTACCAACGCAATTGTAACAGAGCTGACCCCATACCATCACCTTTTGTGGAAATTTGGCACTTGAACGATATGGGATGGGTTTAGAGCCTCAGAACTACGGCGAACGAAGCGATGTTGTGACACCTGAACTTGAAATGTGGATTCGTCCGTGAAAATAACTTTTCTCTATTCACTAACAAGCAAATGACGATGAACAAGTGTCCCTGCTAGCTTTTCTTCTTCATAGCTGCCGTCAAACTTGGCTTGGGAACTGCCTTCATGATTCAGCGGCCACCCCCATTTAGTCTCCCGCCCACAGTGTGAACACATGCCTGTATGCCAAGGATTCGACGGAGTGCGGGAGCATCCAATCGTGGATGTTTAAGGCTTTTTCGTAATAAAACTCTGTCACCACTTGTTCCCTTACGAGATTCAAAGACAAAGCCAGTCTCTCAAAACCGTGTTATGATGCGTGACACATTCTTCTGAGGCACATTGAGTCGTATGCCAATCTCTCATGTTATCATTGACGTGTTCTGGCTAAGAGCGATTATTTCATGGCGTTTTGTAAAGGAGTATCCATGTCAGACAATCAAATATCAAATTTGCGAATATTTGCAGCTAAACAGCAAGTTAAATAAATCGAACTATAGTGGTTTCTGTAGAGATTTGTACAATTTGATAGCCAATCAGAGCCTAAAATGAATCATGTGATATAAATAATGTAAAGCTAAAACTAGCAACTTACGTCATATATATTTTTGATAACAGTCGACGCTTACATATTATTGAAGTAATATATTTAGCTTGAGTCAATTAATTCGTTCCCTACTGTATATATATATATATATATATATATATATGTATATATATACATATATATATATAAACTATATATATATATTGGATTAGCATTACATAATGCTAAAAGTATATTTTCATTCATGAAAGCAATTCATTATAATTGCAGGTGAATTGGATTGATAAGTGGAATGACTTACGCTTTGTCAATGAGAATAAAGCAAAATATAAAACATGTAAATAAATTAAATGCATACGCAACGCATATCACATGTTTAGAATGAGCAAGAATAAAGATGTGTTGCATAAAATTTATTATATTAATACTAAAGTGGTGCTAGTCCAGTGGCCGCGAATATATATATAT
>CABFPE010000035.1:1456565-1481549 GCA_900660155.1 Hofstenia miamia | reverse complement strand
ATATATATATATATATATATATATATATATAATTAATTGAATAAAATTGAGGGTGACGCCACTGAACTGAAATCTGGATGGGAAACCATATTTGTTATGGGATATTGTGAGCTGGAAAGTTAAGCCTATGTTAGTACATCTACTTTTTCCATTAAAAATAGAATCCCCCTTTTTAAAAAAAATATCAGCTTAGTTTCGGCAATTCTGTATCATCTTTGTAAAGTGAATTGCTAAAAAATCAATATATGGTTTATATTTGTTTGACTTCGCCATCTTTGGATGCATTTACACACAAGTACAAAAATTTAAATAAGGAGAAACTGTGCTGATACCGGGCAAATCAAAGAAAGATATTAATCACTTGAAAATACCATATGTCAGGCCACGTTTACTGTTATTAGCCCTTTCTATGCAATACTTAATGTGCTCGAAATGGTATTCTGTTAAAAAATTTAAATGTCTGCACACACAAAAATCAGAAATCAATAGAGTTGAACGCATTAAGTTAAGAAATTTGAAAACGAAGTTCCCGAGTCACCCATCCTGTCAACCTTTCTGTAGTGAATACTCATAGGTTGTACTTTCCAATCCGGTACCCTTGTAGGTTTTTTAACATGAGTTTGTAAACATTTGTTGCAGTCATAATTGAGATGATTAAAATAAAGAGCTTTCGAAGCTAATTATTTACTGTAAATAAGTGAACATTTACGTTTTAATATGGATTTGGAGCAACTATAAATTAGAAGTTATCAGAACTTCTTTTAGGTAGTTTTTCCATTCTCCAAAAATCTTGTGTTCATGTATATTTCGTATCCCAAAATAATCGTAATTTAACAATTTACTATCAAATTGCAAGTGAATTGTGTTTGGATCAGGAGCGTCGTCCTCTATGTAGCCTGATCCATACACAATTTTTTAGAAATTGTCAAAAAATTTTTAATGATTTCTGTGGCCTACACATGTAAATTAGACCACTTTCGCATATATTATCATGCATAATTACAATTGCATAGAAATGTATTTATATGTCTGTTGGTATCTAACTAGTTTTTCTTGCATCCGCAATACTGTAGTGAGAATTGACAATGTTAAGATTCTTTATCCAGCTAGCTTTGGGTAGGTAATGTTAGGGCATCAATTTTAGTTGAAGCACAACGCCACTGGTGTAGATGTTAGGATGAAATCATAAAGATGTTTTTCAGTGTAATAATGAATTTTCCAAATATTTGAAAAATAGCATTGTTCATAAAAAATCAACAACAAACAGATTTATAACTATATTTTACGATTTTGATTTTCTAAAGTTACTGTTTCAGCTTAAATGGTTTGGCTTATCGCAGTCTTATAAAAAAATTAAATATTCCTTAAGAATAGTTTCAAAATGTATTTATTGCGTATTACGACGTAGTTTGAATAGCAATATCCAATATTTAAATCTTAATTAATGATTAAAATTTTTTAAAATTTGGTCAACAAGACAACTAAAATATGTTGAGGAATTTGCTTTAATTTGCATGAGTCAACAGGATAATGATAATAAAATTCAAACTCGGGAGTCAATTGTAATAACATGCTTGGGATAAATAAATAAATAAATGTATGTCTAAAGCAGAAATATACACATAAGCAAGATTTATATACATTGACCCTGCTTAATTTCAACTGGGCCGACAAAATTGTAGTAAATTAGCTATCAACATAACGAAATGCACGCTCAAACAAAAGCGGTTTCAACTTTCTTTTAAACAGGATATGATTCGCCTCAAATCTTAAATTTGATGATAAGTAATTCCTAAGTTTCGGTCCAAAAATACAAAAGGAAGCATCTCTGAAGTTGAATTTGATTTTGGGGAAACCAATAAAAGCTGATCAGAGGAAGGTAAATCGCGATTTCGTATGTATAATTGAAGTAATTTGGCTAGATATTTAAGTTCGTCGCTGTAAATTATTCTATGGATGGTATATGTGATCTTACAATCAATTTTCTTTTATTAGTAAAATGCTTAGCCTTTTCAGCAATGACAGTGCCGAACTCTTCTTAGGTTTTCGGAAAATTACCCTTGCTGCAAAATTGAGTAATAAAACCGATTAAGGGGCGTTTCCATAATCCAAACGTGCCAATACAATAGATTTTACTAGAGTAGCTGTTGATGCAGCAGTTAAGCAATGCCGAATCCTCATAATATTACGCAGATAATATAATGCAGTTACTCTAACTTTGTTCACATAAATATTCATCTTTAAATTTGTGTCAAAGAATACACCAAGGTTCTTTACTGATGTTGAGTCCTTTATTAATAAATCGCCAATGCGGACACGGATTGGTTCCGAAAAATATTCAATACGTCTACTAGTTCCAACAACCAGAAGTTCTGTTTTAGCATGATTAATTGTAAGCCTGTTCTTGAACATCCATGATTTTATCTCATCAATGCAGATTTCCAAGCGTGAAACTTGATCTTTGTTTGGAACAAAATCCATATAGAGCTGTGTGTCACCAGGTTATAAATGGTATTCGATATTGTGTAAACGCATAAGTTCACTAAGAGGCAAAGTATTTGCACTGAATGTAGGGGTCCCAAAAAAGCCTTGAGGTACACCAGTATTTAAAGGAAAATCTCGTGATACACAAGAACCAATTTCTACTTTCTGCTTTCTCCCAGTTAAATAGGATATAATCCAATGAAGAGCTGAGCCAGAAACGCCATAAAGATAATGTAAACGCTGAATAAGTATAGAATGATTCAATGTATCAAAAGCAGCAGATACGTTTAATATAATAACAATTCCACACATTCTATTATCCATCATCATCATTAGCAAGAAATCATTCTTTATTCGAAGTAATACTGATTCAGTTGAATAATACTTTGTGTATGATGATTGGTGTTTTTCTCTCAATGATTATCTTTCTAAATGATCATTCAATTGTGATAAAACTACCCTCTCCAAAATATTCGCCACGAGAGAAATATTCGAAACAGGTCTATAATTGGAAAGTAATTCTTTGTTGCAATTTGGTTTCTTTAGAAGGGGACGAACTATGACTTCTTTCAATTTTTCTGGTACAGTGTTGCACATGAAAGAACGATTTATAATATTTGTAAAAATTTCTGATAGGAATCTAAATTACAGGCCTTGATGGGGAATTTTTGAGAAGACGAAAAAAAATATCATCAGACATAATGAAGTTAAATGATTCAAAAACAGAAACAATAAGAATTTGATAAAACTCTGTTACAATGTGGCACATGCCATCAGTAATGGCTGCAGTTAAATTTGACACATTATCATGAAAAAACCCGGCAAATCTATTAGCAAATTGACATTCATTTTTGTGATCAGGTAGTGATCTTATTCCAGTAAATTTCCCCATCAATTTTTTACTCAATGAGAAAAAAAATTAGAATTTTCAGATATATGTTGCATGATATATTCACCCTTGGGCTTCCTAGAGTCATTTTCGAAAATCTTCCAACTATTTGATAAGCTTTTTTATCAAGTAAGGTGTTTGTTTATCTCCATACTCTCTCTAACTTACAACGAGTCCTTTTCAATTCAATCAGTTCTTCATTAAACCAAGATATAAGCAACGTGGAACGATAGTTATCTTCTTCATTGGTGCATACCTATCAAGTAGTAATTTAAACTTACAATCAAGTTCATTATATTGAAATCACTAACTTGCATGGATATAGGTATAAATTCATAAACGTCTGCTAAAAAAATTGAATGTCAGTGGATTTCAGATCGCGGTAATGTGTCTGAATGCGCTCAGGTGGAGGTTGAAACATATTCAGTTCCCTAAAACAGCAACTTGGTCAAAGAGTTTTCAGTATTTCGTACCAAAATAAGTTCAATAGTTTTATTTCCACGTGTAGAAAATTCAACAAATTGAGTTAATCCAACTGAAGCCAAAAATGAAGTTCGGATGATGTATTATTTACAACATGTATATTAAAATCATAACTAATAACCAAAGGAGTGGCGTCTGCAAAAACATTAGATGCAATTTCCATAAATTCATCAAAATTTTGATTCCTCGGAAATTGATGTTTAGCTAAGAGTCCAAGATAATAAAGTAAAATGAAACGAATTTTTGCAGATTTATATTTCAATATATACAATCAATAACCTCGAAAGATTTTGCATGATACTTTTTACAAGGCCTAAACATGATTGAATTGTGGTATATTATGGCAACGCCACCCTCAGGTCCATCTCTTCGCGCAATACTAAGTATATTATAGCCATGAGGACATGCATCTGATAGGGTGACTGAATTATTTTCACGCATCCAATCCCCAGTAAGAGCGAATACTTAAATAGTGATAAGCAAAGTGTGATTCCATTGATGATAAGAAGAAACTTTAAGTTTTTGGAGAATAATTATCTTCAAAAATAATTAAATAGTATATTTCGAGTAAATGCAATATAAAAAGACAGTAGTGTAGACTAACTGCAAAAATGGGCATTTTGTGATTCAAAAGGATTGTTACGTCCCATCATTACACATGCTTCAATGTACAAAAAATTTACCTGGACGATTGACATAGTTAATATAGTTGTGATGTTATACATTTCTTCTGATATAATCTTCATTTTGCTTAAGTATACATGAATGTTATGTTTATTGTTGTTTATATATTTCCCTTGTTGTCAATAATTTCAAACGCCAAATATGCACGCACTTTGTAAGAACTACACGCACTTGCAAAGACTTAACAGCGTTTATATGTTTAATAAAGCAATTCTTGTGAATATTGCAAAGTGGAAACTAATTTGAATTTATCATGAATAGTAACATCGCATTTAATTAATAAAATAATAAAAATTTTACAATAATATCATGTTATATTATAAGCTGCTCATTAGAAAATCTTAATTTCATATCCTAAAACATTGCGTTATTATCTTAGAACGCACAGCTGTAAAGCACATGTAAAGAAATCAACGACTTGCAAAGACTTTAAAGCTGCACTTTAGTGCTTAATGTAATTTTAAAGTTACTGACGCACTCGCTTACATGGGTTTATAAAGGAACGGTTCAAATCGACTTACTTCTAAAACTTTACAAAGATCAGCTTTCCTGCAGGTCACATTTTGTAAGCTGGTTGTTATTTTGCCACATAATAGTTTTTTATTACTTTTTAGGATAATCTTTTTAGTGTCAATCCTTTACCCAAAATTATTTTTCTACATTTCTATATAAAATATTGGTTAATTCATTTATTGTTTAGTAAGAACTAGTTACCAAAATTTCATCAAATGTTAAACCACCACATAATTATACACTCATTAAGATTATATACTTTGCAAGAGTTATTCGAACTTTATCGATAACAGAATCCAATTTTGGTTGTGATATGACATTAGTCCACGTTCATAATGTCACCATATGCGCAGTGTGTTTCAACCCGTAAGTTATAATCATCCCCAGTACCGTTAAGTGCTTTACTTGTAAGAAGTCGGAACCAGCCATTTTCACCCCATGCCGTTCCCCATGAATTTCGGATAATCCAGTATTCCTCATCTTCACTGCTTCCAACGCCCCAACCAACCTTAAAATAATAAATCTAATTTCTACACAACAAAATATATTTTGAATCCGGATAAGTAATCATATACTATGTCATGTATAAGCTGTTATCCTAGTTATACATTAATGGAAAAATAATTTCCAATACACGTGACATCAAACTTCATAAGTTCTGAAGCTCTATTCAGATGTTTATTCTTAACCTTATAGCCACTAGCGTTACATTAAAGTAACAAACTTCTTGTCCACAGTTTTGAACTATTCTATCCAAGGCTGTTAAGAAATATTGAGAGCATTTAATATGGACAAATCTCTGAGTTTGTTGGAACTCATGTAATGATGGAGTTTTGTGGTAAGAATTATTCCTTTGCCTGAGGTATATAAAAAAAATTTTCAATGAGAAATCCTATTTTTGTAAAAACATTCTAATTCTTATCATGACTAATTTTCATATAATGATTCGGTCTAATACCCAGGAAACAACAACTACCCTACAATATTTTGCTTTTTGAAGAAGAATATTGTGAATCCCGTTCTGGAAAGCAGTGCAAAAGTCAGAGATTGTCACGCAGATTTTAAAAAGTTTCTAGTAGAATTAGATATAAATACAAGGTTTCAAATCGCGAATTAAACTCGAAAAAGAAAGAGGAAACATTTCTCTATCTTGTGGTATTTTCAGATTTTAAATACAGTACTGGAAAAATGAATTCGGCCACCCATGATTCAACATAAAAATTTCTAAGAAATGGACTCCAAGAATGTCAGAGGATTTTTTTAAATTAGATTTGGGGTTGCAGAAAAAGAAATTAATCAATTTTGAGACATAATTATCATTGTTTACTTTAAATCTCAAGAAGAAAGGCTACAATGCTTGTAGTTAGCTAAACTTTTCTTGGAAAAATGTATTCGGCCACTTCAGACCAAATAAGAGAATCTGTAAAAAATTTATTGGGTAAGCATTTTCAGTCTATTTATATTGAAAATGTCTAATAACAGTCTTTCTTCACCATATATGATGCCTGGGTACGTACATTTTGTCATTCGCGAGATGATTATCTCCAAACACTTGGAAGGGATGAGTCAACGTAGTATAGCCCGACTTGTAGAGTGACCTCGAAGTACTGTCGGGAATATCATCAAACGTTTCCCTTCTGAAAGCATCATTGCCCGAATCAGAAGTCCAGAAAACCAAAGAAGACCTCCAAAACCTCCCAATCAGCTCTTATGTGCGTTTCAACGCGAAATCCCTGGAATACTTCAGAAGAATTTCTCAAGGAATGGTTTGCTGGTCACCTTATGACAGCAAGAACTGTGCAAAACATCCTGAAGAAGTACTCAATTGGGACTTTCGTGACACCCAGAAAGCCATTTTTAACCTCAAAGCAAAGATTACACCGGGTGAGTTGGGCAAATTTAATGAGAGACAATTCATCTAAACATTGGTCTAATGTTATATTTTCAGATGAGTCAAGATTTGAGCTATGCTCATCGAAAAGAATGTTGATAAAGAGACCAACTGAGCAGAAGTTCAGATTCTTGCCTCAACTTACTCGGGGACTATGAAGTCTATAGTGGTATGGTTGCAATGTGGAAGTGTGGCTTTCGCAAGATTGTTTACATCACTGGTAATCTTCTAAGCTCTTAATATTCTCGAAATCTAGAAAAGGAACTCTTGATGCTCCTTGCAAGTGATCAATATATCAGCAGGATGGTGCTCCATGTCATACCTCAAAAGAATTTCCTCCACAATAATGGCGTTGCTATCCGCTATCCATGCTGACTGGCCTGGTCAATCTCCAGACCTTAACATTATCAAAAATATGTAGAATCAGGTCAAATATCGAATTGGACAGCATAGTCTTCACACTGAAGACGAGCTGTGGACCGCAATAAAGAAAAAATTTTAAGCAATTCCCAACAGCTTTATTGAAAGACTTTTTGCTTCAATCCCTGATCGCCTTGAAGCTGTTATTCGCAAAGGGACACCCTACAAAATACTAGAAGATACAATTTTGTTGCTAAGTGCTTGTATTGCACAAAAAAATTAATAGCCAATTGTTACTCTACATATCTTATGGTATTAGACATACAAATTTTCCTTTCTTAATCAAAGTAACACTTAGTTATAATTTTAGGCATACTCCATCCAATGAATGTTCATTATTTATTCAAAATAGCAAGGTGTTCGAATACATATCTCCAGTACTGTATATTCTTTAGCTTGTGAGGAAACCATCACAGATTTTAAAAAATTTCCAGTGAATACACGGTTAACAAATATAATAGTAATAATGTAAAACGAGCTACCAGCGCATAATACAAATTATATCAGTGATACACATATTTAAAATTGAAGTTATTTATTGTAGTTTGGAAAAACCATTGACCAATTTAACATTTCCACATTCATGCTGATTCGAGAAACTGTGTAAAAAATGGGAGATTTGGCGATCAGTTGACAATTTATAATTAGGAGTAGCGAAAGGAAATCTTGTCATTCAAGTGCAGGAAATTTCGCCACAGTATAGATATCGATTGTGTATTTAATTAAATAAGCGTTGTATTTAAAGAGTGGTTTTGTATGGAGTACAGAAGGACGCTATCTATGTAAACATGTGGCAATTTTTATATCTATGTCCAAGAATTATAACACATTTGAAATTTCAGCCATCTCGATATTTAGATCATTTAAATTAACCGTCGATGTTTTTTCAGATTGAGATTCGTGTTAATGCATCTTAATCTCTATTATCAATAATTTCCAAGAGGTTTTCAATAAAGATTCCCGAAAATGTCAAAGCAGAAAAGTTCAGGGTGAAAAAGTCAAGTGTGGAAACTTCAAGTGGATAAGAAATAAAGGTGTCAAAATTCAAGGCGCTATGCTCGTAGTATTTCAAATTCAAATTCAACTATCACGCACGAATTCAGATGTTGATGATTTGGATAATTAGGGTTAGGGTTAGCATTAGATTATTAACAGTTCTTACTATTTACTCTGACATCATATTATACAATATTGCTTTGTTAGATTTTTTGAAGGCCTTAAAATTCCCATTTTGAATTTTGGGATTTTAACTTTCCGACCTTGAGTTTTCACCTTGGAATTTGCCTGCATATAAATTTAAAATATTCTTTATTACAAATTCTGCGGATACTATGACATGCAAATATTGAAATTTAATTATGATAAACAATATTCAGAAAATATTTTTGTGCCGCAAAATTTACTTTGAATATAGCTCCTTATTAATAGTGAAAAATTATAAAACTAAAATATTTTAAGTCACATTCTATCTCTTATTGATTAGATTATCATTATCAGACATATTTAGAATACGTATTTCCGTTTGCTAATATCAAAATTCAATATAAATTTGTTAAACATTATACAAGGCCTACTCCCTATGTGCTGCTACTGAAACTTCAATTAAATTTCCTGGCGCGCTTAACTTAATATATTAAAGTTTGTAAATACAGACCACGGAGATCACATGATTTGTATCTGTAGCAGTAATCTTCTGTTTGAAAATTGCAGTACCATGGTAACCGTCAAGCTCTTTAGTTGCGTGAATGCTGCATGCGATTGGACCATTCTCATATATCTGCTGCTTCATGTTGTCTCTTCCAACTACCATACCGTAATCGCCCACCTAAAACAAATTTTTACTACCATTTCAGTAATTAGATTATTGTGCGCAAATCGTTCGGTGAGCATATGGTATTCGAACTTCCCTCATATAATATTACTAATAACATCACTTGATAAATTATTGAACATTATGTCTGTGTAAAGTAACATGTTCAAAGGTGGATAATGGGTCAGACAATTTTATTTAAGTTGGTACTGCTAAAACTAACTTGCTAACATCATGGATTTCTGAAAATTGATATTTACATGAGGCGATTTTTCACTCTTATACGAATAATATGTTTACATATGTATTATTGTTTCCCAATAACAATACCAAATGTGTGCTTGCAATTTAATGGTGGGTAAATTAAGTCAAAGCTCTAGTACGCATATAGATGATTAGGTTCTATAAATTTGAATGAAGATGTACATGTACATGCTAAAATTTAAATCCAATGAACATTTTGCCCCTCTCCGTGTTTTTCAAGATGGTTCCTCAATGAATGATAATATTCGAATTTGGCCTCCTTAGATTTACGATTCTAACTATACAATTATTAATTTTTCTCATAAATTATATTAAAGAAAATAAATATTTTCAAAATATAAGTGTGATTACTAGAGTGGATAAATTCATATTTTTTATGAGTGATGCATTTGTTATTAGTTCAAAACAAATTCAAAATCAAATTACTACCATGTATCGTGTGTAGTTTGATATAGCGACACAGTCACCTCGTCGGACACAAGTCCCACATTCATTCCAAGGAGTACAATCTTGATCAATTGCTTGATAGTTATTGCAAGTTTCATCGGGTATCCCATGATCGTGCATGTATTTATATACTAAGTAGGCCTCTCCGCCATTAACACAGTTGCCTAAATATTTTATGCAACTTACCGGATTCAAATTCTTGTATCATTATTTCTTACATGTTAAAATTTCCAATAGTAAATGCTTAGTACTCTTATAAGACATTGAAAGTATAACACGCATAATTCATTGTTCGCGTGTCAATCCATTCACCTCAAGGTTATTTTTTTCATACCTGCATTAGCACAAGCTAAGCCGTGCTGTGCTGAGAGGTAGGCAGATGTTTGTTTACCACCTCGCTTGATATTGATTCTGTCTGCTGCGGCACTAGTGGAGGCCATCATGAAACACGAACCACAATATTGAGGAATATGTTGATTGCGAATTGGACTAGTGTAAACAATGCCATCAACTGATCGCCAGTCCCAAGCCTAAATTGGGTTTAATGTTAGCAAACTGTTTGTAATAATTTTTTTAGTTAACTCATTAAGTGTCATTGCTATATATTGCTTTCCCTTTAGAAAATGTAATAAAATGTAGAAGTCATTATATGTTTAAATAACTTGCATATTGTAAAAAATTAAAGTTTTTCTGCATGTACATCAGTGTGTTGTCCACGATATACGATAAAATACACTAACATTTGGGCTAAAATCCCACAACTACCTACTTATGCTTACTGAAAATTGTAAAAATAAATGGATTTATAATTCTTTAAGTGCCTAGTTTTCAGGATTTTGTCTCCTGTCTAGCAAAAAACAGTATCGACATAACTTAGAAAATTTGGTAAAAATGGCATGGCGTTAGCTTTCTCTTTTGTCAAAACGCATTCTAATTTAAAAAAATTAAGATAAATATAATGCTACTGGGAATATTTCAAAATCTGTTATGATTTCCGCAAATAATTTTTAACCTTAAACAGCCTGGCGTTCTTTTTAACGGTCAAACAGTTTTTCCACATTTACAAGGCATTTTCTCAAAGACTATTTTCAAATTTGAAAATCTTGGGGCATGGGTAGGTCTATTGGGGAACATACTTTATTGCAATGTTGAAAATTTCTATTAAGGCTACTTGCTGTGGCATAGATTGTTGAATATATTAACAAGTTTTCTTAGAAACTTTCGAAATTTTGAAAAAGATTAATATTCTCTATATTTTTACAAAAATGGGACTTCTCATGAAAAAGAAATTCATATTTGCTTGTAATTCAAGGGAATTCACAAGAGTAAGTTTTAGCACAAATCTTCACAATTGCATGAACAAGCCCAACCTCATAGATGTGTCCTCACAAAAGGCTTACAATACGTCTTGTATCTGATAAAATTGCTCAAAAATGTAGACAAATAGATTTGTTACATAAAGGTGATGTTAGTAGAAAAAGGGTTAATGATATATATTAAGCTAAATACATAAATACACGAAATACTTACACAAAAATATGAAATACATTCACAATGAAATAATTCATAATACACGAATACGGAATGCACGAACATTCCAATTCACGACAACACACAGTTGTACACATATCGTTTTAGAATGATGTCGTTAGGATAAAAATACATAGTCACAGGAAAAATTTTTGAACTGAACACCATGCATCAAAAAAATATTGTTGCAATTATTCCCGATGTATTTCTGGATTTTTCCACAGTGATAAATTTATTACAATATTTATACAATTCTACTTAGCATTTAAGGTTTGAGCAAATATCCAAAAGTTTTGGAAATATTAATTTTTGAAATTCCACAACACTTAGGAAATCTATCTGGGAATCGGTATTATAATGGGTTAGGAGTGTGCAGATCAATATTTTAAGTCACATGCATATATTTCAATGGACGATTGCACAAATAGCGAACTACGCAAACTATATTTAATTTTTTTTGATCTTGCATATAGTCGAAATTATTACAAGTTATTTCAGGGGTTGCCTAAAAAAGACAAAAGGGAAAACTAAACTCTTGGTCAGAAAATTTAGAAGAAATTGAATTCAAAATAAAAATGTATCATTATGCAAAAATCAGAAATAATTTTTGAATCACTACAAAACTTTACGTGAGCGACTGTAAATAAGTTTTTGAAATAAACTTAGAATCAGGGTAAAAAAATATGTTTACGAGGTCATGTATAAGTTAACACTAGAACAGCTATTACTCTTTGGAAATAAATTTACATCTGATGTTTCATTTGCGATAATTATGGAATAAGTGCAAAATTTCTACAAATAGCAAATTCATTGAAATTATCAACATAATTGGAAGTATATGTTTTTGCTGAACACATAATGAAGCAAACAAAAATGCTTAAAGGTCATTTTGACCTATTGTCGCGCTTCTAGTGTTAACAACTAATTAGAATTACTCAAAAAAACTAACCTTAGGTAGAGTTACAAAGTCGTTGGATTTGATTTTGAAAGCAAAGCTTGAACAAAACAAAAGAAACGAAATTAGTCTAACTATGATGTACTTACTCATTTTCCAACAAAATTGATTTGTGCTGGGACCTTAAATGACAAACTGATTAAATATGATACCTACTAATGTAAATATTTACAAGCGTGACTATTGGGATACGCGTTATTCGGGATGTTTGTATAAAACATACCAAGACGGTGCCATGATATACAACCATTGCCTAAAATTAATACAATAGGTGCGTCGGTATCGAGGCTACCTCAACACAAATAGCCTTTCCTAGTTGAAATCTTTTGACAAAATTTCAATAAAATTCAATGTTTAGCAAAATAATTCTGGTGTTTTTTAAGATATTGATGTTTTGGTCATTAAAACAAAGCCTTGAAATAACTGAAGAAATTGAATTTTATTTAAGAATCTTCAAGCAAAAATAAACATGTAAGTTCTATCTTTATAAAACACTTACGAAGGTAAGTTTGAATAATGGACAAAAGTAATATTGTATAACGTGTCTTAACAGTCATTTTTGGAGATTACATATTGATGCCAATTCTTGATAATTCTGTAAATCAGATTCTTTAAGAATTCTTCAACAATCTTTAAAACCTTTAAAGAATCTTTCCAATTTCTTAAAGGGAAATGTTCTAGAAACTAAAGATTTCAACCTTTTTTTAAATAGGGTTGATCGCTAGTTAGCAGGGATGTGAAATGTTAAGTGTCGTATAGATAAATCTTTGACCCCAAACTATAACTTAGAGTAAGGTAATGTACTACGATTGAAAATAGTTCTCATTAAAAAACTATCTTTATTGTATCATTTACAGTCTTGTGCGAAAAGAATGTCGCTGTCCGAAAAAACATAAGAGCGTTAACAAAAAATTGAATTTTAGGCAAATAAATATAACAAAAGCTGAAATGTCTTGTTTGAAGTCGCAAGGGGCGTCAACCTAGTACTTAATAGGGTACCCAGCATTTCTTATAACACTTTCAATTCTTCTTGTAATTGACTCAAAAATTTTTTCTATATATTCATCTATAATTTTCTAAAATTGCTCCTCAACTATTTTCCATAATTCGTCCAGATTTTCGAATTTTTTTGTTCTCTGATGCGTTCTTTCAGATACGTCCATAAGTTTTCAATAATATTAAGGTCTGAGGATCTTGCAGGCCAATTTGGGAGCAGCGCTATTGCGTGATTTTGCAGGAATTTCTTAACAATTTGGGAGTTGTGACATGGTGCGTTGTCCTGCTGGAATATGGCGATTTTGTCAAATATAGGCAATAAATGATGTTGGAGGATTCTGATGTATTGCTGACTGTCCATTGTATCTTGCACTCTGACCAATATCCTGAGCCCACTATACCAAATAGTGCCAAACACCATGTGGGACTTTGGCGACCTGCTACATTTGAAGAGATATATTTGGTCTTGTAGCGGTTCGTTGCTCTCATGAGCCGCTGAACAAATTGAGCCCTACCAGATCTCAGCTCTATTCTAGTTTCATCAGAAAAGACGACCTTTTCCAGTCCTGCAAGGTGTTTTTTTCTATGGCGCTTGCACCATCGCATTTTGTTTAGAAGGAGTTTCCTTGCTGATCTTCTTCCAAAAAGGCCATACTTACATAAGATCCTTCTTACGCCGGAGTCACCATATTTGTGTCTATCTGCCCAGTCGCTTCTTAATTGCCTGGATGTCTGTTTGGGGCACAGAACTGCAAGACGTCTCAAATTTCGCTGGGATTTTTCCGTTTACTTTGGAGGGCGCCCCACAGGTTTCTTGTATTCTGTTCGACCTTCTTTGTATGTTTTTATTCAGTTTTATGATTATTCGCTCTACGTTGATGCAGAGAAAGATGTAGCGCAGTGTCGCTTGTTTTATATTTTTCCTTGAATTTCTGGATAACAAGTTTTCGGATCTCTGTTGATGTCCATTTAGCCCCCATTATTTTAAAAACAAAACGTGCAAACAGCAATGTTTTAGACTTAAACGTTAGGCTATGACAACAACGTTAACGCAAAACATCGTTGACCGGTATTTTGCGATTAAGGCTAAGCGCGCACTGTTGATTTGTAAATTTAACAACTAAATAATTTACAAATTAAATAGTTTATCAAAATTTTGTCAAGCGCGCACTGGTGATTTTTAATCTGCTCAATCGTTCATTTTAGAATGGATTTCATTAAAACAAAGCATGTCTTACGGCCATAATTAAATTACCGAAAACACGCAAAAGACTATTCAAGATTGCGTGCACACTATGAAGTTTATTAATTACCTTTGAATGAATACGTAGTGTTTTGATGAATTACTGTAATTAGTTAGATTAAGAATAACATTATGCAAATACAAATTTTTCTGTCTTATTGGTTGGAGGCATGCCATAGTAATGAATTGCTGTAGCGGAGGTGTGACACATCACCGAGCAATGAAAGTTTTTTTCCTCCAAAAAATGGAAATAAAACTTATTATAAGCAATTTTAAACAAGTTTGGAATTCTGAGCTTCTTGGGGTTCAACATATTATAATAAAGTAGTAATTATATAAATATAGCAAAAAATTGAGGCCCAATACTAGAAAAAATCTTTAATAAACAATTTTAGACTATTTTGGATGTCAAATAGTTATGCAGGTACAGAATATTTATTGAAAAGTATCTAGTATGCACAAAAGCAGCCACTGAAAAATTAATACATTAGTTTTAAAGTTGTTGGATGAGGGCCCCGAATTGACATCCCGCTCCAGGCTTCCAAATTTACCTTGACGGTACTGATAGTAACATCAAAGAATATCAGTTTTTGCATCTTCAAAAACTAGATTACACACGGATATTTAGCCTAAGCATGTCAACTGTTGCATATACTTAAATATATTAAGTTCACATGTGAACAGTTTAGATTTTATTAAATAAATGCTAAATATGAGTATTGATATCAGACAGAGAAACAGTTGTTTAAAATAAAATAAAAGCTCTGGTATTAAATACATGTAATGAGCTAACTAACAGCTTGATCCATCTTTCCAAGTCAATTAATTCAGTTCAATTTTCAAAATACTCTTTATAAAGTTATTGTTATAATTTTTCTTTAAGCAGGTTGTAAAAGCAATCTTTTAACTATAAATTATAATGCACAGTTCGCTTCTGAATGCATCAATGTCTCTTATCGTTACGAATTGATCAATTAATTAATTGTATTGCGCGTACGTCCATTGAAAACGATATGTTCTATTTTATGTGTCAACAGTTTAATCAACGCGAAAATAGATCACGCAGGAATTTTTTAATTTCTGTAATAATTTAATTGCTAGTGCGCGTTGACGTAAAGAAAGCTCTGTGTTCTATTTTGTAAACTAAATAGTTTCGTATTTACGTAAATTAAAAATCACTAGTGCGCGCGGTGCCTAAAACACTGACGTGAAATTTGAAATTTGCGACGTTCTTTCTCGCACAAGACTGTATTGACTTAAGAAGAAATTAGTGATGTCATGCATGTGGTTCTTCACTTGGAACCAGCTTTGTATTTTTTCGCCCTTGTAAAAATTAATGAAAATATTTGAATAATTTCAGCTATGACAAATGTCAATACATATAATTAGCAAGACATTTGTTAGCATACATGCGAAGAACTATCTATACGAACTGTACGCACTTTATGAAATTCTAATAGTTACATTCACAAACAAGTTTTGAGATAATTTCTGGTTAACAAACCATTAAAAAGGTATCCTAAAAAAATTCAATATTTTTCCGCAGTTTGATGGGATACAGAAGATCTATATAATGTTAAAGAATGTAGTTTTAAGATTAAAAATTAGCGTTATTTGTTATGTCAAAGCCTTAGATGACCGATGGTCAGAAATTCTTTGGTTTAAATGTTTTGAGGTTTGCCTGTTGTCGGGGTTACTGCACTAGTCGACAGTCTGAATTGTGGGTGAAATCATTATCTCGATTCGAACCTTAGCTTCTAGAGATTTAATCATGAGAATCCTCTAGAGACCAATGGCATTAAGAGTACGGATATGTGCTGAGTCTGATCAGCAGAGTGAAGCCGAAGCCGAACTTCAGTTGAGGAATTTGCGCCGCTTCTTTGACTACTAGTGTTGGTAACTTAATGACCGCCTGCTGCAAACAAACCTACTGCTTCACAGGAGACCTGCCTCACTAGCACAGCAAATGTTTACAATTGACCTAACCCATAGGCCACAAAAAAGAGTTATCCCTGACATGGACGCCCATGAGACGCACTCATAGCTCAGGAACCAGTGGAAGTCTTGCTTGCAGTGTTTGCACTGCGTTGCCGTCTGTCCACTACAAACTAAACAGACTTTGTTCACGACCGTCATCGCCCCAATGTGCACAAAGTACACCTGACAGCATCTTCATTTATCTTATTGCTTGACCCTATTTTTACTAGCGCTCATTTTTTGTAAAAATCGATTTGTCAGAATTTTTGAACAAAATTATCTAAGCCCGTAGAGAAATATTGAAAGTTTTTTATATGGACACATCTATGGTGTTAATCCCGCTCATGCAATGATGAAGATTTGGGCTAAAACTTATTNAAATTAGTGATGTCATGCATGTGGTTCTTCACTTGGAACCAGCTTTGTATTTTTTCGCCCTTGTAAAAATTAATGAAAATATTTGAATAATTTCAGCTATGACAAATGTCAATACATATAATTAGCAAGACATTTGTTAGCATACATGCGAAGAACTATCTATACGAACTGTACGCACTTTATGAAATTCTAATAGTTACATTCACAAACAAGTTTTGAGATAATTTCTGGTTAACAAACCATTAAAAAGGTATCCTAAAAAAATTCAATATTTTTCCGCAGTTTGATGGGATACAGAAGATCTATATAATGTTAAAGAATGTAGTTTTAAGATTAAAAATTAGCGTTATTTGTTATGTCAAAGCCTTAGATGACCGATGGTCAGAAATTCTTTGGTTTAAATGTTTTGAGGTTTGCCTGTTGTCGGGGTTACTGCACTAGTCGACAGTCTGAATTGTGGGTGAAATCATTATCTCGATTCGAACCTTAGCTTCTAGAGATTTAATCATGAGAATCCTCTAGAGACCAATGGCATTAAGAGTACGGATATGTGCTGAGTCTGATCAGCAGAGTGAAGCCGAAGCCGAACTTCAGTTGAGGAATTTGCGCCGCTTCTTTGACTACTAGTGTTGGTAACTTAATGACCGCCTGCTGCAAACAAACCTACTGCTTCACAGGAGACCTGCCTCACTAGCACAGCAAATGTTTACAATTGACCTAACCCATAGGCCACAAAAAAGAGTTATCCCTGACATGGACGCCCATGAGACGCACTCATAGCTCAGGAACCAGTGGAAGTCTTGCTTGCAGTGTTTGCACTGCGTTGCCGTCTGTCCACTACAAACTAAACAGACTTTGTTCACGACCGTCATCGCCCCAATGTGCACAAAGTACACCTGACAGCATCTTCATTTATCTTATTGCTTGACCCTATTTTTACTAGCGCTCATTTTTTGTAAAAATCGATTTGTCAGAATTTTTGAACAAAATTATCTAAGCCCGTAGAGAAATATTGAAAGTTTTTTATATGGACACATCTATGGTGTTAATCCCGCTCATGCAATGATGAAGATTTGGGCTAAAACTTATTCTTGTCGATGAATATAAATTTTTCAAATGCGATTTTTGTAAAAAAAATGCTCCATTTCTTTCCAGATAATGAGCCGGTCTAATGCCCAATGGAACAAAAACTTATTTCTGAAGACAAATTGTGTAATTCTCATCAGAGATTGCAGCCTATTAAAGTAGAAAAGGAAAAAGGAAACAATCCTCTATCATGTGGTGTTTTCAGATTATATATATCTTCATTAGTTTGTGAGTTATGAGTTATAAGCGGTTAAAATTTTTTTTAGAAGGTCATCACATGTTTTGAAAAGTTTTTAGTAGAAAGAGTGTTAAGATCCTCTGTATGTATGGAACTCTAAGACATTTGAATTTTACTTTTCACATTGTAAAATTGTGTTTATTGCATGAACTGTAAGATTCTTAATTTGTTATCTTAGAGATTGTGCAGTTGCTGAAACACATTTTTCTCCCCATGAAATTTGGAATCAATATTATCAAGCGACGAACTTATTCCTTTGTTAAATAACATGTTATAGACAAAAGTTGGATCATCATTAAGGCAGTAGCTACCTTCAGATGGAAATTTAACAAATTTTGCAATAGTAAACATTGGTTATTCAACCATACCACTGAATATGTTGTCGATTGTTACATCTAGGTATTTAAATGGTTCAGATTCAATTGTAATGTCAGCAAATATAATTTCTAGTGATTTTAATTATTATGATCTGCTTAATTTATGCGAGTAATTCTGAAATTTATTATTTATATTCTTAACTTTAACCGCGGTAATACATTTTGCACATGTTAATATTACCAGCAGGCAGTATTGTCGTTAACAGCCAATTGAATAAATA
Organism: Hofstenia miamia; assembly: GCA_900660155.1. Lineage (NCBI taxonomy): Eukaryota > Metazoa > Xenacoelomorpha > Acoela > Hofsteniidae > Hofstenia > Hofstenia miamia. The sequence continues at coordinate 1,462,663 of CABFPE010000035.1, read as the reverse complement.
GATTTTTTCAGAATTTTGTATTTTACAAACCAAAAAAATTCTAAATTTTATTTATTAGATTTCACTGTACTGTAGTGTTACTATACTGTTATACAGAGTCTTTGAGAACCATCTCCATGCTTGGGGACAAAGATGTCTGACCCCACCAAACTTATACTAGTGTCCTACGAATTTTAGCATTCGAATTGAGATTCGAAAAATATTTTACATTCGAATTTTTACGAATCCTGTATATATTAACTTCTTTCTTTAGGTATCTTTCAAATGTGTCCACTATTTCCAAATTTTGTGCTGAACAAGTTACTGCTTTAAAAGTCCAAATTTCCTAAATTGTGTGAAAAAATTTAATTTAATTTACAATTTTGAATTAAATTTTAATTTTCTTTTAAAATTCAGTAAAATTCGGATTCTGTTTCAAAGATAAATTTGTGGATAAGGAGTTAGTAGCCCACATTAGGCTTTTCTAAAATTGAATGTAAAATTAAAAAAAGCTAATAATGACTAAAAAATGCTAAAATACGCGAAGTAAAATTTTTTACCAGTTTGCAAGATGGACAATAAATCCCATTAGGTACAACATTAACATGTCCAAAGCAACTCTCCTTAATGATCACATCAATATCATATCCGGTATTTTCACTTAAGGTATTGAAACAAAACTAGAGACGACTAGTAATGTTCTATCAAACTTGCTGTATTAACCAGTAAATAATGCTGCATCATTAGAAAATTATGCTCTATATTATTTTTGATAAATTTTATTTGTTGATGGATATCTTCATTAGAATAGCAAAGTAGGCGATACCGCAAACGCTTAAAAATGCATCCAATTGAACGATTTAAAATACCAACTTTGTTATATTTAATTAAATATACATTGTAAATAATCTACTGTAGTATTATTTTTATACTAATATTTTATATATAAAGCACAACAAATTTATAATTAAAAGTTTACTTATATTAAGAAAAGCAAAAGAATTATTTTACAGAGAATCACTGCTCAAATTCAATAATGTTGTTTAATATTTAAATAAATGAGATATTTGTATTAAAAACCAATATGAAAAAATAAGTTCAATTTGCTTAACTAAAATTTAAATTGCATGGCTAATAATTCAATTTGGTCTGTAATAGTAAAAGAAAAACTTTGTAGCATTTTATGTCAAGGAGGTCATGCAATGAACACATCTTTAAATAAATAATTATGCACTCTTACGAATATTTAATGCTTTATTTTAATGCAGCATAAATTATTCTGTATTCCCTTGATTTTTGCTTTATTATGCATTTATGCTTAAAGCATAATTGGTCGGCCCTAAGCACAGCATATTCGAGAGCAATTTCAAAATGGTGAGCTTTGTACATTATACATTTAATGCAGAAATTTAGATTAACTCACAGAGCAATATTATAATACCCATGGAACAGGAAAATACAGCATAATGGTGCTTTGTGGTTGAAACCAATTTGATTAGCTGTTAACAGCACACATTATGCTGCTACAATTAACAGCATCTGCTGTTAACTCCAGACGCTGCTACCACCCCTGAATATAGAACAGTAATATTCATTGACATTAAAATGCAATATTGTAGTTACAATTCTTGTAGTTCAATATTAACTACTGTTTATTGAGAGCAACACGAGTAGTCGTTACATTTACATTAGGTATATAGCAAAAAGTGTGAACACGAACATTGGATAAAATATATTAGAATTTACGACATTTGAATTAATCAGTGATCATTGAGGTGCATGGAGAAAACTTCTGCGTGATAATGCACCAATTGATACAGTTAGTGAATAAAACAGCAGAGTTATAGGTATGCCAATAACTGAAAGTATAATTATACTAGCAAAGTAGCCATACAAGTTGGCAACGATGCTAATAAAAAATATAGAACCAATTGTCATTCCAAGAACTCCAATGGCGGAATACACATTCATAAATACCGCTCTTACCTCATCAGCACTGTATTCTGAAAACTTAGTATTGACATAAATGTCAAATGCTGGGATTGCGGCAGTATTTGCCACTCCTCTCCATGTGTACACTGATGCTACAATGGCAGTTATTATTGGCAACTGGGTGAGATGGAAGTAATTAGCACAAAACATGGCAGAAAGTGAACAACTGAAAGCCAAACAACTGATCATGACAATGAAATAACTATAACCCATCGTAGAAAGCCATGAACTCAAAGAGCTAAATACCACTAAAAATATTGACGCAATCAAATAGACGAACTGCACTTCGTCGTCTGAACATCTAAAGCTGTTTTTTAGAATATCAGCAAGCACCCCGTCAATGTAACCATAGTTGATGGAAAAATACATAACAATTATGATAAAACAACGGGATCCACTTATGGACATTAAATCTCTTGTTTTGAACGTTTTCTTAATTATAAGGGATCTGTTTTCTTCGTCTGCTTCTCTATTTGTTGAGCTTAGCAATGTCAAGAACAAAATTAGTGCAAATTTCATTTCTATTACAGAAATTATAAAGAAGATTGGTGAATAACCGACTGTTCTGTTAAGCAGAAGAGCAAACTGTGGCCCAATCGTAATACCTAAATAAAACGTTGGTGCTGCAAGTGTGGCAAGCTTGACGCCGTAATTTCTAAATGTACTGGATACAATTGGATAGAAGGTTGACCACAAACAGCTCAGTGCGAGTCCTGACAGCATACGAATAATAATGTTACTGCATGTATAGAGTTTGAAATTTGATAGGTAATCAATAAACCTAAATAGATCATAATTAACCAAATTCACTGCTAACTAAGAATTCAATGTTTGAGATACTCTCCTATCCATGAAGTATATGCTCACTATTGAAAGAGGAGCTGATAAAAAGCCGTTTCTGTTGAAAAAGTATTCTTTAAAGCAATTTCGTTTAACTACGCATGGTTTAAGTCAAAATTTGTGTATTTGCTAAAAATATACATAAAAAGTACAGAATAATAAAATAATAATAAAATAAATGTGCTTCACGTCTATTCGCGGATATTTTACTAAACTATGATGGTATAAAATTGATAGAATTTTTTGTAGTAAAATTTTGATGCACATTCATGTAAATATTAGACTTTAAATTTCGTTCTCTAAAATTCATGAGAACGTGGACCATTAAAAACTTTTTAGAACCACAAATTTTTCAAAATCTAAGTAAACACTACCACCTCAATTGCTGAGTTTGCGTATGTAATGAGTTATTTCTAGAAGTAAAGTTATACAATTGATTAAAAGAAGACCTCCGGGATAACTGTTTAAAATTTATAGATGCCTTGGCATTTGGAGACTGGAGGAAACGCCCGGTGTTTTCAAAACTTGAAAATGATTCGTCCTTCAGCAAATCAATGGGATGACATAAAGTGTCAATAAAAGAGCCTGATCAGACCACAATATTGTTGAGTAGTGTGGCTACAGATACAGAACGGAATTGAGGTGCTTCAGAATCACAAAAATTTGAAGGGTAATTGATCACCAAAAGAAGGTAAAAAGTTTTAAACTTTTCCCCGAATATTGTCTCATTTCCATGATGCAATTTTCTTACTGCTCTATCAATTTTAATAAATCTACCCCTTCCTTACACACTTTATTATAACCATTACAGTTTTGAATTTAGAGACCTTTTTTCAAATGACATGTAATAGCACTCCCACTGATGATATAAGATATGTAGCAGAACTGCATAATGATGTTCTAATGAAACTTCCTTTAAAACAATATTTTCTACCTCATAATGGAATGTTGTTCTCTTTCTGAGGATATGAATCAAGTTAGAATCTAGGATAACTTCATGATAATCATCGTTCTACACATTCTAACACGGGGAGTGAAGAGAATTTAAGTAGCAAATCTGCACAAATTTGAATCATCGTAATATAAATCTAATATAATCTTATATTTACAACAAATACTGCAAATACTGTATAAATTGCAAATTTGGCAATTTGTTCATTCAGTGCTTCTCAACGCACAATTCCTGCACTATTTTTTTGCCAAAAGGGTACCCATTTAATATAAACTATGCCTCGTACCCAACTTTGTTCTTGTTTATTTGATTATTTCAATTGAACATTTCTGAAATTAATATTTGAGGCGACTAGATTGTTTATGTAGTATGTATACATAGTTTTTTTAAAGATATTTCTACAGAGGTTTATATAAGATGCCGTATGCTGCAACCTTTTGAATACTAAGTGTATCACTGATGCTTTAATAGGATTCTTGAAGTACACTCTCCACTTGCTTGATATCGATAACCTCACTAAATTTTGGAATTCTTACAATTTTTCGCTAAGCATAAATTTGTGACTTTTTCCAACAGGATATTGGTCCAAAGTGACACTGTGGTGATGAGATACAATGGGAATGGGACAAGTTCCAATTTAAATAAGATAAGGCAGGACTTTCTGCTAAGTGGTACTGTGGTGTGAGTTAGAGTGAGAATGGAATAAGATTCACTTTAAATAAGACATGAAAACAAACAATCTCGTCCCATTCGCAACATTGTGTACTGTTAGTAGTTTAAATAGGACCACCTTCATATATCTACTATTCCAAATGATCATTTTATCATTATTTTCATTACAATGACATTTATACAGATTTTAATCCGATAATCAGCACTATGTAGAGATTCCTGATTTCAAAGCTTTTATATCTAAAATATAAAATCTCAGCATAATGTTCATATAATTGGTTTTAAATCTTTATATATGTATTGAAACATATTTGTAAAATGAACATTTGGGATGGCTGATATATCAAATCAGTCGTAATTGAACTGACTACTAGGTATGTTTATCATGTTTTCGAAAAAATAAATTTGAATTTATGTATTTTCATGAACAGACCTTGGCACAAGAAAGGGTACCCTAATTCTTACAAGTTAGGTTGGGTCGGGGTTGAATTTTAAGAGATCAGTCCATGACATTTTGTAATTAATATTGTTATAAGTTGCCAATTAAAAAATGTTGTATTAAATTTTGTAACATTGCTTTCCTATTTTGCTTTTATGGTAATTGCTGAGAGGTAGGCAGGAATTCAGGTTGGGTTTGGGATTTAGATTTTGCAAAGTTCCCTAACTCGAGTTTGTTGTGAAAGGATTTACAAAATGAGGAGCTTCCAAGTCTTTTCATGATTATTGAGCAAAATACATGAAGCTATGATTCGTTCTCTTGCAAATATCAGATTTGAGTAAAACAAACCTATGCAATATACAGTTACGTATGAAATGTACAACTGAATCAATATATTTTATTCAAGAATATTACGGTTTTGACCAAATCACATTTTGGAAATGTGTCCATGCCCAGCGTCACAGAAGAAGAAAAATATGATTGCAATATGTAGATTCAGTCAAGATTATTGCTCAAATATTAGTTTTATTTCAACAAAACATTTCCAATTAATTCGAGATAGGAGTGAAGAAATTCAGTGATTCAAAATATTTATAATATTAAACAATTACCCAAATATCGCAATGGATGATGCTGAACAGATAGCACCAACGTTGAACACGAAGCGAATATGAGATTGAAATCTGAAGTTTGCTAAAACGATTGATCCAAAAAATTGTCCTAATGGAAACATTGCCAATGTTAATCCAATCGAAAACTCTCCTGCTCCATGATGAGTTTTAGCTCTTAGGGGATACACTGGCCCAATGATGGATTCATTGACTCCTTCAAGAAACATCAGAATAAAGCAACTGAATAAAAAGAAAAACTCAATCGCTTTCTTCTGAATCATCTAAAACATTCTCTACTTCTTTTAATTCGAGAAAAATGTGTTTTGTATAGTTTCTATTATTGCTATGAGTATTAATAACAAGAATTAATACGTGTTATTGTATAAATTCAAGACGCTTCTTGTCTAATCATTAGTGAACTCATACAATCAAATGTCTATGATACTATATTTAATGATTGATATAAATGCTGCAGCACTACCTAGAAAATTCCTTAAAAAGTCAACTTCTACTTTAACTTTATGCATTACATCAACAAGATTCTCCACAAACATCAATTAATGAAAAAAATCAAATATTATATATAATTTAATCTACTTTTCACAAATTTTCC
>CABFPE010000035.1:1373331-1384954 GCA_900660155.1 Hofstenia miamia | reverse complement strand
GTCTGTCATCGGCTTCCTGCTAAGAATGGTCGTTGTCCTACCATAATCGCTAAGTTTATTCGAAGAGATACAAAACATCGGTTAATGAAAAATAAAAGAAGCTCGGAAAAAGGCGTGTTTTTCAACAATGACATGACTAGCTTACGCTTCAAGGTGCTTTCTGGACTGACTTAGAAAATTAGACGATGTCAAGAGAGTTTAGACCCACGAAGAAAAGATATGTTTGATTGATTCTAAAGACAACAGAAGAAATTTCTCTCTGGAAGATATTCATAAATTGCATCCCCAGATTTTTTAAATAGTTCACAGCAGAGTTTTCGAGTCGAGTTACTCGGACCGAGTTCGAGTTTATACGTTTCGAGTTCGAGTAATTTTTTAAATGAAATTCCGAGTTCAATCGAGTTTTTTCCGAATTCCGAGTCTTTTAGGGTAAAAAACATTTATTCTAAGCTAAAAAAAGTATTTGTGATTCGTAAGAATATTGATATTTAAAGAAATTTAATTTTTACGATATTTTCGAGTGGATTTTCGAACGAGTTCGAGTTTTGATGATTTCTCTTCCGATTCCGATAATCAGTAATAGCAATGAAGAATATTTGCAGAATAGAGAATATTTACAGAGTTGTTGCTGAAGCAGTGAGTAAGTGCACCCCCTTCAATGTTGACGATATATTGGTCTGTCATCGGCTTCCTGCTAAGAATGGTCGTTGTCCTACCATAATCGCTAAGTTTATTCGAAGAGATACAAAACATCGGTTAATGAAAAATAAAAGAAGCTCGGAAAAAGGCGTGTTTTTCAACAATGACATGACTAGCTTACGCTTCAAGGTGCTTTCTGGACTTAGAAAATTAGACGATGTCAAGAGAGTTTAGACCCACGAAGAAAAGATATGTTTGATTGATTCTAAAGACAACAGAAGAAATTTCTCTCTGGAAGATATTCATAAATTGCATCCCCAGATTTTTTAAATAGTTCACAGCAGAGTTTTCGAGTCGAGTTACTCGGACCGAGTTCGAGTTTATACGTTTCGAGTTCGAGTAATTTTTTAAATGAAATTCCGAGTTCAATCGAGTTTTTTCCGAATTCCGAGTCTTTTAGGGTAAAAAACATTTATTCTAAGCTAAAAAAAGTATTTGTGATTCGTAAGAATATTGATATTTAAAGAAATTTAATTTTTACGATATTTTCGAGTGGATTTTCGAACGAGTTCGAGTTTTGATGATTTCTCTTCCGAGTTTTTCCGATCGAGTTTTGCGAGCTTATTCAAGTTCGAGTTCTTAATATTCCGAGTACTCGAAAACCCTGGTTCACAGACAAACAGATATAATAATATAATAAAAATTATCCATGTAATTCAAACGAAATGTTGCAAATAATAAATAATTATTGAGTAATAAATTAGAATTCATTCACTTAAATGTAAGATCACTGAACAAATAAATTTATTCTTTTCAAGCATTTATTGAAAGCCATCCAAATATTACAGGTTTGTGCGTTACGGAAACTTGGATCAAGCAACAAGATGATATTGGGTGCGTTCGCGCAGCGCACCGGTTTTGCACTAAGTGTCAACTATAGCATTCGCGCATCCACCGGTTTGCATTTTCAGTGCCCACTGAAACCCAACTGTAAACAGCGGAAATGTTCGTGCACACTACATTCGCGGGGGAAGCGGTAGTTAACCTAATTTACTCTTAGCCAATTACTAAGACGATTTATCGGCCTAAAAAATTTAAAATTTTGCCTTTTTAGTTTTTGTGTAATATTGAGAAGAACCTTTCTACAAAAGAAGCGCACTTCTAGTGTACGGACGATATACATATACGACTAAAATGGTATGCAGTGTATACTTATAGTATACATGTATAGTATACATGTAGTATACGTATAGTATCGCAGGGTTTAATAATGATAACAAGCCACTAGTGAGCAGCAGCCAGCAATGTCATAATGAGGTGCCGGATTCAGACTCAAACCATTTTACAATAGAATTCATTTCGTAGTAATTTGTGATTTGTATTAATTTTTTTTGGCCCGATCCCCCGCCCTCGCTACCATAGTATTTAGCACCTATATAGATTTTTTTGCATACATCGTACAGTGTATGCATTTCAAAATGTTGTATCGAGAGCGGAAATATATATATATATATATATATAGTATTAAAATTAATTCATTAGATTTTAGAAAGTTTCAATAAATTTAAAGTCTGTTTCGTTTTCACTTCCGCGGTACCGAACAACAATTTTAAGCTGGTCGGTTAGAGGCAGACTTGTCAACGAGCCGAAATTTAGAAGCTCGGTTCGTTTATATTTTGCGTAAGTTCAGCTCTCCTCGGCTCAGTTCGGCTCGCTACATAAAATCTTTAAATGAAGCTCGTTTTAGCTCAATATATTTTTTAAAAATATGTGGCTCAAAGAATTTTTTACATAGCTCTTCCTATTATTTAATAAACATTTCTTAAATAAAATTGTAAGGCATACTGAATGAAAAAATAAGAAGAATCTGCATAATCAAATTTGCAAGGAGAACTATAAATTTGCTTTGCCCAAAATAGATTCGTTTTTGGGCTCGTTGTATATCAAAGACTGCTCACGCTCGGCTCGTTGACAAGTCTGGTTAGAGGAGTACAAAACAATGTTATTAACCAAAAAATACAGCAGCCAAACTCAAATCTATAGTTACTTCGAANCCCACTGAAACCCAACTGTAAACAGCGGAAATGTTCGTGCACACTACATTCGCGGGGGAAGCGGTAGTTAACCTAATTTACTCTTAGCCAATTACTAAGACGATTTATCGGCCTAAAAAATTTAAAATTTTGCCTTTTTAGTTTTTGTGTAATATTGAGAAGAACCTTTCTACAAAAGAAGCGCACTTCTAGTGTACGGACGATATACATATACGACTAAAATGGTATGCAGTGTATACTTATAGTATACATGTATAGTATACATGTAGTATACGTATAGTATCGCAGGGTTTAATAATGATAACAAGCCACTAGTGAGCAGCAGCCAGCAATGTCATAATGAGGTGCCGGATTCAGACTCAAACCATTTTACAATAGAATTCATTTCGTAGTAATTTGTGATTTGTATTAATTTTTTTTGGCCCGATCCCCCGCCCTCGCTACCATAGTATTTAGCACCTATATAGATTTTTTTGCATACATCGTACAGTGTATGCATTTCAAAATGTTGTATCGAGAGCGGAAATATATATATATATATATATATAGTATTAAAATTAATTCATTAGATTTTAGAAAGTTTCAATAAATTTAAAGTCTGTTTCGTTTTCACTTCCGCGGTACCGAACAACAATTTTAAGCTGGTCGGTTAGAGGCAGACTTGTCAACGAGCCGAAATTTAGAAGCTCGGTTCGTTTATATTTTGCGTAAGTTCAGCTCTCCTCGGCTCAGTTCGGCTCGCTACATAAAATCTTTAAATGAAGCTCGTTTTAGCTCAATATATTTTTTAAAAATATGTGGCTCAAAGAATTTTTTACATAGCTCTTCCTATTATTTAATAAACATTTCTTAAATAAAATTGTAAGGCATACTGAATGAAAAAATAAGAAGAATCTGCATAATCAAATTTGCAAGGAGAACTATAAATTTGCTTTGCCCAAAATAGATTCGTTTTTGGGCTCGTTGTATATCAAAGACTGCTCACGCTCGGCTCGTTGACAAGTCTGGTTAGAGGAGTACAAAACAATGTTATTAACCAAAAAATACAGCAGCCAAACTCAAATCTATAGTTACTTCGAAAAAATTATTTATAAATAGGTTTCATAAAATACAAATTTTACGAACATCAATATTACTGTACTATTAAAATATCAGAAATATAAAAAATATGATGTTTGATAAATAACAGATTGATATATTTATATTTCTAAAAATGTATTATTATTTTCTGTTTCTTTAGCTAATTATTCAAGGTTATACAAATAGATGGATTGTTATAAATTTACATATATCAAATAATTCTTCAATTTTTAACTTTTTATAAAATTTAATTGATTTCAGCCAAACCCAACTATAAAGCGAATCAGTTGCACACTGATTTTGCAACCCGGTGGATTGCGCGAATGCTCCAGTTGACGCTGAGTGCAATACCGGTGCGATGCGCGAATAGGTTGGTAAACAACTGAATGCTATCGCGAATACGTTGACAACTGAAAGCCAACTATTCAGTTGTGCCGGTTTGCGATCGCGAACGCACCCATTGGATTATACGATATTGAAGGTTTCTATCCATTAATATCATAACTTTGGAATAAATAAGAAAAGAGGTGTTGTTGGATTATATTTATCTAAATCTATTTCATATTAAAAAATAAGTTTAATTTCTATTTGGCTGTAATTTACAGCCCTCTAACAGATAATAAGAAGTATTTTATTCAATGTTTACAAATTTTTTTTGAAGAACTTACTCGAAAATTGTTGCCAACTATAATAATGGGAGTTATCAACATAAATTCTTTGACATCTTCGCATTACTCCTTTATATTTAAAATGCATATCTGCGAATGATTTCCGTATTCTAATAAATGAAGTCACAAGACCACAAAATAATCTAGAATGTTCGTGTCTAGACCACATACTGACGAATATTAGTTATGTAAAAATCGCTTGAGTTGGTCTTCTGGAAGACGTATTTATAGATCATATACCCATTTAGTTAGAATGTAATATAAATTATAGCCAGCTTCAAAAATCTACAATTTCATACTTTACATTTATGCACTCAGAACAAAAAATACTAAACTGCTTATTTTTACTTAATCAAAAACTAAATGAACTAAATTTAAATGATTATACAAATGCCAACAATGCTCATTCTGATTTTATTGTTACAGTAAAGGAAATAATTAATAAAATTGAAGTGTTCAAAAATTAAAAATGGTCCTAAGAGTAACTTAGTAATCAATAATTCAATTAAAAACTTAATAATTAAACGAAATATTGCTTATAAAAAGAATAAAATAAATAATTGTCGAGAAAATCATATTAAATTTTCTAATATCAGATATAGGGTTTTTCAAAAATGCGAAATTCTAAGAGCAGTTCTTAAATATGATTACAGGAAATAAAAAAAGCTGAAATAATCAACTGTGTTCAACCAGAATATGGATAAGGTAAGTAATGATTTGAATTCATTTTTTGCAAGTATTGGTTACTCTATGGCTAAAAATATTCCTGCCTCAAATGTTCTATAAATATTTTTAAATTTACTGAACAAATACCAAAGCTGCAAGTTGCGGAAACTGAGCTTAACATAAATGATTCTTATGAATGTTTAGGGATAATAATAGGCAAGACATTAAGCTTTGCCGAGCAAGCATGTTTTTTTGTAAAAAAGTCTCCAAGCAATGTGGTACTTTGATGAAAATAAGACACTTCGTTCCTAAGCATATTACACTAAACTTTTATAAAGTATACATTCTGCCAATAATTCAGTACGGTATTTTAGTCCATGGTGCTACCTCATACAACACATTATTGCTTATTTTCAAAATTCAAAAAAAGATAATCAGGATTATAAACATTAAATATTCTACTTATACATCTAAACAGTTATTCATAGAAGCAAATATAATTACTATTAATGAAAAATACATTTTCGAACTCTTTAAGCATGTTATAAAGGTTAAAAGACAAGAATATCCAATAGAATTTTATAGCTTAGTTAAAATAAATCATTCTTTTAACACGAGAGCCCGAGCAGCACATCAAGAAACAACACAATTATGCAACATAATTCAATTGAAGTGAGAGGTATAAAACTTAAATTTTTATACTCAGAACATTATTATTTATAATAATATTATTACACTAACGAAAAACCAATGCAACAAACTAATATAGGATATTAAGTTTACAACAATAATTGTCAACAATAATTTAATTAACAGAACAAACCCATTTAATAGGAATAATTTATATTGTGTTACTAGCAAAATTAAGGGGTTGCAATTGAAAAAAACGTGGGCTTGGATTAAAGACAGTTTATTCTGACGATGTTGTTTCTTTCTGAACTTGTCTTCAAATATCCCCCTGACAATGAGGAAATTAATCTGTTTTCGCTAAATCAAATTCGTTTCAAAGCCTTCAACAATTCACCTAGTGTAAGTTTATTTGAAGTTGTTATCACGTTGTCGATCTCCATGCGATTTGTATTGAATGCAAGAGTACTCATTATCATAGGATCAATTCTAAAGGCTTCAGAAAGTTTAAGCTGATTTCAGCAGTTCTTCAGAGGTATTCATATGAATTTGATGGCCACAAATGGCAATTTACTTGTGCAAATTCGTGATATTCATTGTAACATTGGCAATCCATCTCGCTGCTTCATTTTATCTCCGTGCATGATATGACACTGGTTGACAGTATAAGAGCGCCATGCCAATCATTTTCAAACAGTTCAGTGCTAAATTTGTATTTTATTTTGTACTAAGCATTTTATATGCTTTGTTTGAAATATATTGTATTATTAATTTATTAATAAATATATAAATAATTATACGCCACTTAAGTAATTTTCTCTATGGGTGTAGTTCCTGTACTACGAAATATTTGTGACGTGTGATTGAAATATTTCAAAAAATGCATTTTTGGGAATCATAAAATAACTTAAGAGAATTACGAAAAAAGACAAGAGTAAATTTTCAAAGGTGTCCTGATTAAATAGAAAATACTAACCTAGCAACAAACTATATATATTGTTTTAATCAAAATTTTTACTGTTGTTTTAAAAAAATATATTGTAATTTTAATAAAAAATATGTAAATAATTATAATAGTTCGTTTAGAATATATTTCTTTAGTCAATGGCATGCTTATTCTTCATGCCTAAAGTTTTATTGCAAATTATCAAATCCGTTTAAATATTGTACATACAGTTTTAAGGTTCTTTTAGGCTATTTTAAATTTTTTCTTATTTTGTAAAAATGCCCTCTGTATCACCAAATACTACTTCTGGCAAGAAAAAAACACGAAATAATCCTCTTCAATCACCAAAATTTCGGAATCCGTAAGTGCGTACAGTTCACAGACGAAATTTTTATTGATGTTTTTTAGTTACGTACCAGAGAAAAAACTGAATGGTAATGTGGGTGTTTATGAAGGTATATACAATAATCAACAAATCGTCTATGTATTTACTGCATTATTGGTAATTAGCTGTTAAAGCTTAAAAGTCTAAACTTCGTTTAGGGATTAGAAGTTACTATTCAAGTCAAAAACGGTGCTACTTATCACGGAATTCTAACAACCATGTCGGCAGATGTACTAGTTTAATATATTGTAATTTTTTAACAAAATCTATAGGCAAGCATATTATTGAGATGCGTACATCGTGTCAGTCCTCCAATTGATGAGCAGAAATCTCCAAACAATAATCCGACACACGCTGATATAGAAGACTACTTAGCATTTAATGCCGCTGATGTTGTTGAACTTGTTGCAAAAGATGTAGATTATGACTCTTGCATTATCAATTCGAATCATGGTAATGTTTGTGAAAATTTAAAATGTTGCCGCTCAGGTTCTATTACAAATTTCATATTTTATGGCGTTTTAAATTATGTGGGTAATATTGCAAATATATAATACTTCAGAAATGCATTGTTTTGTGGTATTTCTTCCGTTCTTTCCAATTCTTAAATCTATTTTTTAAATCTAAATTCTTATGTCGTTAATTTTGTTGGAATAACAGATTTTCGATTTGATTTAAAAAATTTTTAGTAGCGTAAAAATAAATACCTTTTGTGAACAGCAAATCAAATTTTTAGGATTTCCTTCTCTTGCCAGGTATTCGGTCTTTGATATTTGGATATTTTAGCATCGTATTTGCAGATACTACTATATTTTATACACTCGCCAGGCTTTATAGAATCCATCCTAGTCAGTAAAATGGGCCTTTGTCTTGTGTTCCTAGTTGCGTTTGATATTTTGCTATATCGTTTTGCTCGGGTTTTGCTATTTGACCGATTTCCATTAAATTGAAGTATCGCAATTTCGGAGTTTTTTATAGTTAGGGCTTTTATTTTAAAGTATATTTTTCTATTCATTATTGATAAACCTTTACTTCAATACTATATCTTGTAATAAGCATTCTGTTATTAATTCGCTACGCACCGTTACATAATTAACATAACTTTTGCGGATGTAATTCACGCATTTGATTTTTACAGGCATTGCAGAATCTTTTGTCTATGGCAAGTCCAAAATCATATTTATTTACAATATTACAAGTAATGGGTGTTTTAAAGAACATTCATTATTTATTCAAGGGACCGAGTCAGTAGCTTATCCAGGATTTTTTTATATGGGTAACTTAACTATGCAACAGGCACTAACGAATTTTCAATATTGTATAAGTAGTATTAAGAGGGTAGTTCAGAACCTGCTCCTAAATCGGTTAAATCACAAGGGTATGAATGTCCCCAGTCCATATAATCAAAAGATGCTGTGGTAAATTTTCATCTATGGAATAATGCCTTCCATTAGTGGCTATAACACTGAAATCGAAATACAAAAATGAATTTATAATATTGTATTTAATAAAACAAAATTTATACTTATTTCCATTATGGTCGGCAGTGGTTTGATGCATATAATAGAAGAATTGTTACTCGTAGTGGCCTACTGTGGATGCGTTCTTATGGGAGAGTTAACATTATAAAAATATAAGAGCTGTGTTATGTCTTAAGGTGTGAAATTTTTTACAGTAATACACAATGTCAAAAACCTTTGACTTTCAACCTTGTTAATTAGCGTTATTTCAATTCCAATTATTTTAAGAAATATACTTCAGAATATCCAAGGAATGGACGATTTAAAATGAGAACAGTTTTTTACTTTAGTGTTCACGTTCTATAGCATAATCACATAATTAGATTTGCAATTTATTGCAATTGATATGACAATTATCAGCTATGATCTTCCAATTGATCACTTTTCCAATCAAAGATGGGTATCCATTATTTCTTCATGTAAATTTTTGCTTGCAATGTATGTTAAGCAAAGCAATGGCGCAAGCATTGTTTTGCTTAAAACGTTTTGAAAAATTGGTCTGGGTCGCTTTGCTTTTCCAGGGGAGGCCTAGGCCACTTTAGCAACTTGCACCATAATAGGAACGTTTCGGTATATATATATATATATATATATATAATGGTCCGTTGTAACTTGGCTTTCACATATATTGGTCCGTTGTATTGCACCACACATATAATGGTACAGGTGTAACAAAATGGTCTGTTGTAACACATTTTTTTCAAGTATATATAAAAAAATTTTTTTCGTCAATTTTCTTTCATTTCGTGTTGATTTGAATTGTTTACCATTGAGAAATGCCCTCACAATTTAATTCCTTATTAAAAAAACTGCCGTAAAATTAATCTAAAATGTGTGATATTCATCTAAAGTTATTTCATTGAAATTTCTTTTTAAGGCATTCAAGTGCGTCAATTCTATTTTCAAACAACAAAACTGATGTTAAGGGCATAATAATACAAAACTAATTTGTGAACTAATACTTTCTCAAAATTTTTGTTTGCAATGCGGTTTTTCAAATTCATATGAATTGAAATCAAATAAATTAGTAGCAGCCGTAAGTGCAATATTATAATACCGTGCCGTTTTCTATGAGNTGCAATGTATGTTAAGCAAAGCAATGGCGCAAGCATTGTTTTGCTTAAAACGTTTTGAAAAATTGGTCTGGGTCGCTTTGCTTTTCCAGGGGAGGCCTAGGCCACTTTAGCAACTTGCACCATAATAGGAACGTTTCGGTATATATATATATATATATATATATAATGGTCCGTTGTAACTTGACTTTCACATATATTGGTCCGTTGTATTTCACCACACATATAATGGTACAGGTGTAACAAAATGGTCTGTTGTAACACATTTTTTTCAAGTATATATAAAAAAATTTTTTTCGTCAATTTTCTTTCATTTCGTGTTGATTTGAATTGTTTACCATTGAGAAATGCCCTCACAATTTAATTCCTTATTAAAAAAACTGCCGTAAAATTAATCTAAAATGTGTGATATTCATCTAAAGTTATTTCATTGAAATTTCTTTTTAAGGCATTCAAGTGCGTCAATTCTATTTTCAAACAACAAAACTGATGTTAAGGGCATAATAATACAAAACTAATTTGTGAACTAATACTTTCTCAAAATTTTTGTTTGCAATGCGGTTTTTCAAATTCATATGAATTGAAATCAAATAAATTAGTAGCAGCCGTAAGTGCAATATTATAATACCGTGCCGTTTTCTATGAGTGCCCAGTTTGGGCAAATAGGCTTTTCTTGTTTTTGAAGGCATATTAAATGAGATAGTGTTATTTTGGCAGTGAAAAATCCCATGTCAACTGCGTCAATAACATTAAAACTAATGAAGCAATATGTTTCCAAGCAAGGTCTACTTTAATAATTGAAATAGATAGCGATTAAAAAAATGCGAATATTAACACATATTTTTGGAGATTTTTAGCTACAAAGAACTGACATATCTAACAACCAAAAAATAGTGCCATGCAGAATAGTTGAAACCCTACAAAATGTAATAAACAGGTGTCCACAGGGTTAATATTCGTGGTGAAGGACAAGCACCTAAAATCCAAAAAATTGAAGCGGTTTTTTCAATTTATGAATATGATGAAATAATTGACAATGATATTTAAATAAAAATATATAAATAAAGCTTCAGGTTTTACAAAGGACCATTATATGTTGAACATTTTATTTTCAGAAGAGGCATTATTTGATGTGCTTACACGCATGAGAAAAAAAAGTTTTAGTCAAAAAGATTTTTGAAATGAGAAACACACCTGGTCCGTTGTAACCTTAAGAAATTGACACTGCTGGTCCGTTTAAACAAAACTCCCGATTAGTATGGTACAACTGCCCAATATATATATATATATATATATATATCCCGCTAAATGTTATATAAAAACCTCATCGTACCCACGTTTCCAAACACAAATCTTTTTGAAAATTTGAAGGGTATTGTCTCTTTAATTTACCTACCCCCAATGTAAATATATTTAAGATCGCTACGTATTATTTTGAAACGAGACTGGACCCTACGCATGCTTTTTCCAAATTTTGACATCAGAAATGGCTTAAGCCTTTAGTTTACTGGCACTGGTGAAATAACTCCAAATTCGGACATATCCTGGCTGAAATCGGAATTTTTTACATGGCCGGAAGTGGACCTCATTTTCACTGGGAAGAACTCTCAATATCGACCTGAGCATATCAGATATTGAACAACGCCCAAATTTTTTGAAAATGTAAAAATTATTTCTTAAATGCATTCATAGCTGTTGAATTGGCAATAAATCCAATTTTTTAACATTATTTTTCATTTTTTTCATTTTTTATATATTTGCTTCCCTTGAGCCCAAATTTGGTGTGTGGCTATTAAATAAACCCTAAAGCTATCACGCATACTCAATTTGTGATTTTTTTGACGTTAACCCGCCGAACTTCTTGTGGGCGCTAAGTATGGGGAAAATAGGTGGTCGCGGGCGCTCAGTATAAAACCCATAGTACTTAGCGCCCGTATATATATATATATATATATATATATATAT
>CABFPE010000035.1:1359635-1373200 GCA_900660155.1 Hofstenia miamia | reverse complement strand
ATATATATATATATATAAAAATTTAGTAGAGTGAAATTCTAGATGATTAGAAGATAGCCAATCAAAAAATTTATTAATAGCCGATTGAATTATAGTAAAAGAGTGTGCACAAGCACCGGCAATTGTCTTGGACCAGCTGATACACATAGGTTACCACTACCTTAGTAGAAGCATGAAAATATAAGCATTATATCTCAATTTCATAAGTGTAATTTGAAAATTAATAAATGTTCTTTCCTTGTTTTCGCAAGTTGAATATTAGCATTTGACATGTGTCACCTCTATAGGAGAATAACTCTGATTGGGTTTGAAATACCCCCATTGACATTTGTTATCCTCTAATGGCTCAATTTAGATAGCACATATTTATCACAAAATCAAACCTTTCGAATCGATTCCGAGATATCGAATGGTCAAGCTGCTGAGCGCGAACTACAGCCTTTTGATTGTGGATCGGATAGCCATTTTGATCCGTCATTGTGTTTAGAAGATCAAGTGCGTATTTTTCCATGTTAAATTTTTTATGTTTTACTCTTTACCACGGACAATAAAGGATTTTTGTTAATGTTTAATTAAATGTTTTCCAACAATTTTAAAAGTTGTATTTACCTCAGGTGAAATGTTTTACACCACGGTGAATTACTATAAAATGCTTGATATTTCAGTGAATTTCAAATGTCTTCTATATCTTTTTTATGGTAAGCATTTAAAAAATATTGGCAATGACTGAAGGTTTTTTACGTTTTGTCACATTAAGCAAAATAATAACACTAATAAACACTTAAGGTCCCCTCTTAATTTTTTATTAGAATTTTTAGATCTATGACCATTAATTTATGCATCAAGTGTCACGTTAATTTTACTATATAGCTTAATTTTAGGATGGTGAAAATGGCTGGGCTGCTGAAGATATGCTAAATGCAAATCAAAGCAAATTTGGAATAGAAAGTAGCTATGATGATCTTCATTATACGTATGTTGTCCTATTTTAAATTTGTATATACATGTGTTTAGAACTGAAATTGATAAAAATGCTTCGGATTATCATTCAAAAAGAGAATGGGCGACTGAAGTAGCGGAGTCTATGGAAAGTGACCTTAGACANATTTTTTATGTTTTACTCTTTACCACGGACAATAAAGGATTTTTGTTAATGTTTAATTAAATGTTTTCCAACAATTTTAAAAGTTGTATTTACCTCAGGTGAAATGTTTTACACCACGGTGAATTACTATAAAATGCTTGATATTTCAGTGAATTTCAAATGTCTTCTATATCTTTTTTATGGTAAGCATTTAAAAAATATTGGCAATGACTGAAGGTTTTTTACGTTTTGTCACATTAAGCAAAATAATAACACTAATAAACACTTAAGGTCCCCTCTTAATTTTTTATTAGAATTTTTAGATCTATGACCATTAATTTATGCATCAAGTGTCACGTTAATTTTACTATATAGCTTAATTTTAGGATGGTGAAAATGGCTGGGCTGCTGAAGATATGCTAAATGCAAATCAAAGCAAATTTGGAATAGAAAGTAGCTATGATGATCTTCATTATACGTATGTTGTCCTATTTTAAATTTGTATATACATGTGTTTAGAACTGAAATTGATAAAAATGCTTCGGATTATCATTCAAAAAGAGAATGGGCGACTGAAGTAGCGGAGTCTATGGAAAGTGACCTTAGACATAAGCAGAATTCTATGTATGATTTACAATTAGAAGGCGATGAGTTTTATAATAAAGACTCTAATTCTGTAATTTCTGGCAAAGAATGCTCTAAGTATGTTCTTTTTATGTCACTTTTTTGAAAATGAATTTCACTACGTTTTATTTTTAACATTGACACATATGGTCAGGGGTGAGTTGTTGCAAACAATAGTCGGGGGCGTTTAATTGCAAATTTTTGCCAGAAAACTGTTGGAAATCTTTAAAAAAATGATGTTTGCTCTGTCATTTTTAGGTCAATGTAACGTTTTGTCCTTCTCACATCCGATGCAAAGTAGAGCGTACCATTAGTGTTCCACCACCGGCTGTCTACTTTTTAAGTTAGCACCAATAATTCAAAAATTCAAATATTGCAAACAAATAGCAAGGTTTAAGACAGTACAAGTGTAAAAAAAGATCTTCTTCGGCTGCTTTTCGATCACTGAGCAATGATGTAGTGACAATGTACTAGGAGCTCTCCGAATTATCACATGTTACAGCATCCTGTTTAAAGATATAAGCAGAAGTGCGTTAATTGTGGCACGCCGAGGTGTTCTTCTAAATTGCGTCATGAGAAACCGCGCTGTTTCCGATGAAAATATTCGTATGAGATTTTTTGTTTTCGGGATTATCATTGCATTTGCAATATGGTCTCGGAACCATATTGTACATTCGTCTACTTTCCTGTTTTTATCAACTGACTGGAATCGAAATTCTAGAGGTTCTATCAAAGCTTCCGCAAGCTGCACATGGTTGAAATTAACGTAATTAGTAATTATACTCAATTCTACATCTTTAAGTGATGCATCTTTCCCAATACCTGCAAATTTATATTGCCTCCCTCCAATCCATCTTTAATTTTGCACAGTTCATGAAAATTGTATATTTTAAATACTTCATTTACTGACTCATCGTTGTGTCTTCTTTTTGTAGTGACTCAGATAACATCTTCAACTGGCTTGGGTTGTCTTTCAAGAGTCCCAACTCTCTTACGAAGTACAAAGTACACTGCGGCTAGATTTTCCAAAATGCCTCTTTATGTATTCCTCATGTCGATTGGCTTAGAGGATTTATCTTCTGATAAGTTAATGAATAAATTACATAAAGCCAGATAGTTGTTCCACAGAGCACCAAAATGCAATTAAGTTCGCTAGCAATGAATTTCAGAAGAGCTTCATTTTGTTTCAAACTATTGAGTGTAAGGTCACCGCGTCCCCCGAAACCTTAAAAAATATGTAGGGAGAAACCGGTCTACTCCATCTCAGACCTAGGGAGTAGCTCCAGCTTCAACGTTTTTTTTAATAGTAATTATTTAGATGATATTTGTTCGACAGAGAACTTTGTTAGTTACAAAGAATTTATAAAAATTCGTGGAAGTTTAAAAAATTGGCTAAAATTTGAAAAAATCAATAATTATGCAAACATTCACAAATATTCGTTATTTGTATTTGTTAATATATTGTAGTGCAGGTCTTAAAGGAGCTGGAACCAGTGCTATCCAACAGATTCTGACCCGGAGCTAGGGCTAAATTTTGATAGAAATGTGCCTCGGGGCGGAACTGCAGCAGCTTCATATTTGGGCCTGCTCCCAAGTCCTGCTTAAAATGAATAAATTAGCTCTAAGCTGAACTTTTGAGTGATTATATTTAAAAATACTGTATATCTATAAATTGTTAATTGCGGAAGTCGTTGTTTCCGCTTTAGACTATTTTAAGTAGTACTGCCCAATTAATACATGATCTCTGATTACAAACAGATTCTTTCTAATAGCACATTTGCAAGAATTTCACATTCTAAGTTTTTCATTTATAGAGGTGGCTTCCAGCCCGTTACTAGAAAAAATCAACGGGGAAATTCACAGAAGTCGCATCCTAAATCTAAGGAATCTCCTTCATTTCCTCCAAGCAGAAAGGATGGTTTTGAAAAATCGAATGGTATTTGCTGTTGAATTAGATTTTATGATCAATTTATTTAGCCAGTACACATTCAAAAAAGCCCGTTTTCACTTCCGCAGCAAGACAACAACAACTTAATGAAGATGCTAAATCAAAGGAACCAATTAATGCTAGTCAAAAACCTCTTAAAACAACTAATGATAAAAAGGTGTATGATGAAAAAATGAAAAATCTAAAAGAATTCAGTGAAAATTTCTCGGTTCGTATTATATATATAATTTAATTTTTTTAGTATTTAGTTGAATGAATGTATTAAACTTTT
The DNA here is from genome assembly GCA_900660155.1 of Hofstenia miamia. Taxonomy (NCBI): domain Eukaryota; kingdom Metazoa; phylum Xenacoelomorpha; order Acoela; family Hofsteniidae; genus Hofstenia; species Hofstenia miamia. Next base: position 1,369,273 of record CABFPE010000035.1, on the reverse strand, counting down.
TTGTTTTAGGAATGTGTATTGTAACATTGATTAATTTCTTGCTTACCACCGCTTCAGTTGTTAAGTTCTGCTTCCGAAATTTTGAGTACTTTTCAATATTGCCTGAATTTTTTTCGTACTTGTTTTTGTCGAAGCATGTCGTATTAATACTTAATGAACAACGCTGTTCTTCAAGTTTTTTTGCTTAAAACGTATTGCATTAAGGTGGTCCTATACTAAAAGAAAGAAACGCCATGTTTTCTTTTCAAAGTTAAGTTTTAATTGTTTATTTGTTTGAAAATGAATGAAAATTTAAAAGAAAATATGTAATTTTCAAAATTTACTGTCTGGTCCTGCTTTTACGAACCAAACCGGTCAATAACTTTAAATTGACTGAGAGTTTTAAAATAAAAATTTACATAAGTATTCCATTTATAAATATGCACTTACTGTACTAAAAACAAACTCAAAGAGTGTATACTTATTTTTTTATGGAAAAAAGTATCTCGTTCTGAAATTACGCAAATTTTTAAAGGTCATTTATTACGTAAACAACCTATAAAATAATTTTCAATAATCAGATCAAAAATGATTTTAGTACAGTAAGTTGATGTTATGAATTTTAACACTCATACAAAATTTCAAGTCAATCAGACTTCTATTTCAAAAGTTATTGATCGCACCATTTCAAAAATTAGCAATTCTAAGAAAACTACGTTTTAAGCAAAAAAAATCCCCTTCATTTAATATTTTTTTGGTATTTGATCAATTTAACCTCAAAAAAAAATTTTCTTTCATATATCTCCTAAATAATAGAATAAGCAAAAATGATTTAATAAATAGGGAAATGAATTCATTAAAAAAAGTAAAGAAAGAAAAGAAAAAAAACACAAAGAAGTATGTGAAATTAAATTTTAAGTGTCACATATTAAAATTACTTTTAAACTAATTTATATAATTCTTCATGAAAAAATAGCTTTACCAGCAGTTAACAGATATTGAAAGTATGTAAAACAACCAAAATCAAAAAATTGAAAATTTTGACATTTTTTAGTATAGGACCACCTTAATCATTATATAATTTTAGCTCGCCAAAGCCGAGGAATCGAATCCGGGTACAGTATCAAAGTCGGCCGAGTCTGACTCTAAATCGTCTGTACACATACAAGCATCTAAAAGTGCTTGGCAAAAACCTCCGTCATTCACTCGTCAAGGAATGGCTACCTCTCCAGTATCTGCCCCCTCAGTTCCCGATCCCACTCCTGCTGAATCAATATCCAAATCAATGGCGGGTATTGAACTTGCTACTACAACAAAGTCGTATTTATCTGACTGTGAAGAAAAAACTGATTTGACGGAAATCGATAAAACTTTGGAAAACACAAAGTTGAACCCTCAGGCTTCTTGTTTTTGTCCACAAAAAGGAGCAACTGTAAGTTATATTTTGAATCGTCCGTGTAATTGTTTTTAATAGACTTCAGAATCACCAATGACGTCTTACTCAAATTTGCCTTCAAATGTATCTCCTCCTGGAGTTTTGCAGACTGCCTTTCCTCACATTACTCCAAATCTGATGCCAGCAGCTCAGCCTACAATTGCATTTCAAAGTCAGCCCTATCCATCTGCTCCAGTTCCTAATCAGAAAAGATATAACAAAAGTGGGTTTTCAAATATTTGCTATATTTTGCTTTACATTCATTTAACATAGTCGAAATAGTTTTGTGATGTAATTATGCTTTTACATGTGAAGGCATGATAGTATATTCTTACAGCTTTTGCAATGTTTCTTTAATGATAATTTCTCTTCTCTTTAGAGGGTAAGTCTTGCATGTTTCTGTTAATTGCACGATTATTCAGCCTGTGAAATTCGTTCAGCACGATTACTTTGCTGTCCGCTAGTTGATATTCATTTCTTAAATTTACACATTTTGCATAGTCAGTTGAAACTATTTGCACCCAATTTTAGAATATCGAAACAATAAGTAGTTTTTGATTGAGTAATCACACATGTTCATGAACAGGTGATCCCATTTTCCTTATAAATAAGTTATATTTTTATGAAACTAGCGTTAAACTTACCTTTGCTACGCATTGCAATTAACAAAATTATACTCGATTAAATAAATGAAGGATTGGGTGATCCCATAAAATTGTTTGATTTTTCTTTAGATTATTTCATTCATTCATCTAAATGTTGAATTCGATAGATAAATGTTGCCATGTTAAGTGCCAGGGAAGAATGTGGACTATTAGTACCTTATATAATATTGATTGCACCCATTTTAATACTAAGATTTATCTGTTAACATTATGAGCTATAATGTGCAGAAACAATCAGGATTGTCGTGGATATGGATCGAAAATTTATTTTATGGATATCAATGGATCATTGTGGACCAAAATAAACGATAAAAGATAAAGTTATTCATTTTGTTCTACAAATCTAAGAATGTTAATACATGTGTGGCAATCACATTACATCATTATAGCTAATTACATGCTTGGTATAATAATGTAAATATGTGTCCTTGCTTAAAACTTTACGTGCATTGATATTATAATTTTTTGTTTTCTGCTTTAAAGTGTCTGAACACCTAAAGAAATGCGCTTGTTTTAAATTTTTCTTTGATGTGGATTCTTTATGGATCGATCCTTTTAAATTTTTATGGATTGTTGGATTTTGATCGGAAAATATCCTATCCACGGCAAGCCTGGAAGCTACACAAAGTTCTCAAAGTATTATTCTTATTTCCAAATTTGCCTAGTGAAAATATTCAAGTGTATTTGTATATATTTGCGATCTTTTTGATATCAATATTAATGTTTATCGTAGGGATTTGTGACTTACTCATTCAATTATAAAGGGTTTGAATTTTTACTAAGTGTGATTACATTTTTCAGTTGCATTTTCGAATGTAGCGTATTTTTGCTTTGTTTAGCTTATAAGTTGCAGAAAAAATAATTTGTTTATAAAATCTGAAGTATAACTGAATAATATTTAGCAAATTTTAAAAGTCATGGCACTCCAACAAATGCCACATCAGTGAATGACGTTATTCCAGTCTATGCCAGTCCTGGCCAAAATTTCCCTCCAATTATGTATTCTTTAAATCCACTTTCGCAGCCTGTCTACTATCCCCCGGTACGTTTTATGTATTTTCGTATTTTATATTGTTTAGGTTTATCGATCTGCCGTTGTACCACCTCAACATGGGTTCCCTGCGAACATCTCAGAAAATATGTATTGTAAGTTTACGATTTTCTATATAGTATATAATAGAACATGTTTATATACTCTATAAATGAATGGAGCTTTTACTATTAGATTGGAAGTAAAAATTCAAATTATTTATTGCGTATACGAATAGATTGTATGCACTTAGCGTTTTAGAAGTGTTCAAATTTGCCTACTATGCAAAACTAAAATTAATGAACCCTAAACATTAGGACTTTTAAAAATTATCTAATATTAGCTACTCAAATGAGTGAAACACTTTGTGCAAAAATAGTTTTTTGTAGTGCCGAAATATGCTTTATTTTTTCAAGATTCTAACTACTTGTATCGTTTTAGCGAGTATTGTAGGGGAGAGTGGGCTAAACTGAACCGGCGATAGAACATATGTGGAGTAAACTGAACTCTAGCAAAATACATACATTTTTGAAAAAATTCGCGATTATTTCTGTTTTATTGAAAACAATCATCAAGAGTCAACATTGCCATATAGAATAACACATCAGCAACTAAATATTATTATAACGTACACCATCTACCAGCAATTATCAGGACTATTTTGATGAGGGAATTATGGAAGCATTAGCAACTTTATATGGTTTTTCTTTGAAGCGGTGCAAAATGATATAGCGTATGAGGCCGTGACAATGAAATTGAAACTTCATTTTAATAAAAGGAATTGTTATGTAAACAGTTGGAGTTTAGATCGATTGCATTTTTCACTCTATGGTCAAAATTGATGAAATAACAAAAATGTTTACTGTAGAGCTATTTAGGCGCATCGAATGGCAGATAAAGTGTTTCGATAGCATAAACCTCATGGGGTCATAGGTCTCCAAAGAATGTCTACTCTAATAATTATTATAGTCTGCTATTGTAAGAAGTGTAAATTATATCAATTAGTTTTGGACATTGTAATGGATTTAGTTTTATTTAATCCAAAAAATAATGATTAAAATTGATCATCATTGTTTTACTAAATATTTAAAACGAACTACTGATAGTTTTTCTAATTTGCTAAACATTTTTTATTCAACCGAAAGCACAAATCTTAATATTTAGTTCAGCCACAATCTCATTTACAGTTTTCAATGCCCGCGCAATTCCCACAGCAGTTTAGCTATCCTAATCAAGCGGGCACACATCAAGTTCTACCCAACACAAGCAATCATTTTTCACCTGTCTACCAACAACCGGTATGTTTCTTAATACTTTACAGTGTTTCATTAATTAGGACTGTAGGAGTGGTCATACATTTGTGACATGGCCACATATGACGGTTTCAATTACTCTATTCCTTCTCAAATCGTTGAGGTATTCAAGTGAATTTTCACTTGTTTTTATCCAATTTTATTTTGTCTTGTCGTGGGTGAATTTTCAACTTGAAGTTGTTGTCCAGTTTTTATTTTAAATGTTCATTTGATATNTGTTTATATACTCTATAAATGAATGGAGCTTTTACTATTAGATTGGAAGTAAAAATTCAAATTATTTATTGCGTATACGAATAGATTGTATGCACTTAGCGTTTTAGAAGTGTTCAAATTTGCCTACTATGCAAAACTAAAATTAATGAACCCTAAACATTAGGACTTTTAAAAATTATCTAATATTAGCTACTCAAATGAGTGAAACACTTTGTGCAAAAATAGTTTTTTGTAGTGCCGAAATATGCTTTATTTTTTCAAGATTCTAACTACTTGTATCGTTTTAGCGAGTATTGTAGGGGAGAGTGGGCTAAACTGAACCGGCGATAGAACATATGTGGAGTAAACTGAACTCTAGCAAAATACATACATTTTTGAAAAAATTCGCGATTATTTCTGTTTTATTGAAAACAATCATCAAGAGTCAACATTGCCATATAGAATAACACATCAGCAACTAAATATTATTATAACGTACACCATCTACCAGCAATTATCAGGACTATTTTGATGAGGGAATTATGGAAGCATTAGCAACTTTATATGGTTTTTCTTTGAAGCGGTGCAAAATGATATAGCGTATGAGGCCGTGACAATGAAATTGAAACTTCATTTTAATAAAAGGAATTGTTATGTAAACAGTTGGAGTTTAGATCGATTGCATTTTTCACTCTATGGTCAAAATTGATGAAATAACAAAAATGTTTACTGTAGAGCTATTTAGGCGCATCGAATGGCAGATAAAGTGTTTCGATAGCATAAACCTCATGGGGTCATAGGTCTCCAAAGAATGTCTACTCTAATAATTATTATAGTCTGCTATTGTAAGAAGTGTAAATTATATCAATTAGTTTTGGACATTGTAATGGATTTAGTTTTATTTAATCCAAAAAATAATGATTAAAATTGATCATCATTGTTTTACTAAATATTTAAAACGAACTACTGATAGTTTTTCTAATTTGCTAAACATTTTTTATTCAACCGAAAGCACAAATCTTAATATTTAGTTCAGCCACAATCTCATTTACAGTTTTCAATGCCCGCGCAATTCCCACAGCAGTTTAGCTATCCTAATCAAGCGGGCACACATCAAGTTCTACCCAACACAAGCAATCATTTTTCACCTGTCTACCAACAACCGGTATGTTTCTTAATACTTTACAGTGTTTCATTAATTAGGACTGTAGGAGTGGTCATACATTTGTGACATGGCCACATATGACGGTTTCAATTACTCTATTCCTTCTCAAATCGTTGAGGTATTCAAGTGAATTTTCACTTGTTTTTATCCAATTTTATTTTGTCTTGTCGTGGGTGAATTTTCAACTTGAAGTTGTTGTCCAGTTTTTATTTTAAATGTTCATTTGATATTATGTTATTTTTCTATTACACAGGCATGAAAATCAATGTATCTACAAGGGGTATATTTAATTTTTTTCAACTTTTTGCATAGTTTCACATATTAGTGTAGAATATATATGGGTTTCTTCTCTTTTATATATTTAGAAGATTTTATCCAATTAGTTTATGTGAATTCATATATGGTTGCAAATCACTAAGTTATTCCTATTTTATTCATTACGTAAAATTCCATGTTTTATGTTTAGCAGAACAGAGAGTTATTTTTAGCAACGTAAGTCTAAAAATATTTGCAATGTAGTTTTGCTTCACTGTTATTTCACTTTCAGCAATGTCACATTTTACAAATTTGAATTCAAATGAATTCATCATTCTAATGATGCTTTGCATACTGGCCCTATGTATAACTTTAATTCAATCATGTGTTTATACTTTTGAAAGCAAATTTAGCTTTTTATGTAAATCAGCAAATTTGGCTTTTTGCTGTTTGTTTCTAACTAAGTTTTCTTGATTTAAACTGATTTTTAATTTATATTCTTTTAATTTGGTTTGACTTCTTAATTTTTTCTAAATGATTTGCGCATTAATTGTTTGCAATCGTTATTTGTAGGGCAACGAGAAAAATGAGCAATTAAATTTCATTAAGATACTCCTAAATTAATATTGAAATTGCATTGATTATTGCTTTGAATTTATTGTGCATATACATAAAAAGCTTAAAATATTATTGATTACAGAACATGACTAAAAAATATACTTTCGAGCAATTTTTATTTTTGGGTGCAGTTTTCCAGACTGACCACTTGGTCCCTATTTAGGGACCATCGTCTAAACGTCACAGAATGGTAACTATTTTTTTGAAAGTCCCTAAATCTCCCTAAACCCTCAGCATATTTCAGATGAAATGGGCAAATGTAAGGCCACTTCTGCGCTTATAACCGGATTCTGTTGGGCAACGTTGATTGACGGCCGGGATGATGTCGTTCAGCGTATGCAGGGTGATCGGAAGAGCAAGGCAAAGAGGCGGACAATTGCCGAAAGAAATCGTATGCCGAGGATCTTCGTCAGGAGCTGAATGTGTTCACGCGGAAAACGGCAACCACAGTGCAGAAGGATATCACATCAACTACCTCTGCAATCGATAAGGCTGAAGAACTTGTCGAACAGTTCAAACGGAAAAGAGCGAGACTTGAGGCTGATCGAGACGCAGTTGCCATGTCCTTAGTTAACAACATTTAATACTTTAATGCATATCTTAAATGGTGTGGTTTGCTGTTGTTACGCGCAGTACCAGTACTTAAATTTTCTTTTCATGTTATCGTATGTCAACTTTATCATGCCTCCGCAATCGCTGAAAAAGTTGCTATTCTGTTTAAATTTATTTTTTATCACTGTGTATGTGAGCAGCTCATATTGAGCTCTTATCAGTTTAAATTTTGATCGTGTTTTCTGCGAGCTACATGTATACCTTTAGTATATTGCTACAAACATACATTTTGGTAGAAGATCACACTGTCTGCTATGAACTTCTGGGTGATTTTTAAGAATATATAAAAGGTATCTAAAAAGCCGGTTTTTATTAACTTTTATGAGGAATATTAATTGAGGTCATAGGTCATTAGGTCATTCTATGATTTGAGGTCCCTAAAAAGTAACTATTTTCAGGTCAATGCCAAGGTCACTAAAAAAATTCAACCAAGTGGTCAGTCTGCATTTTTCAACAATGAAAAACTTTTTTCAATTACAATGTTTGTCTATATGCAGCAGTCCAACAAATTGTAATATTTCTTTTGGCGAGGTTTTAATATGGTTGATGTCCCGAATTTCCTTTGTATCCTTTTCATTTATGTAAGTTTTTTACTAATCGTTCATCCAAACAAAACTTGCTGTTTCGCATCTTCTATAGAATAAATTTGTTCGGTGCACCCTATTAACTTCATTAGATGTTAGATGTTAATAAGACGCCTTTCAATATTTTGAACTGGCACTCCATTAACAGAAAAATTTGACAAAATTTGTTTAATTGTTGATGGGTTTTCAGCTTAACATTCTAGAGAGGGAAGCCAACTCTTCCAGCGAGTGACCACAGGTTTTTGAAGTTTCTAAAAAGTTTCGTTTTTGGGTACTGCCTTTATACAAGCAATAACCCTATCAGTCATTGAAACAGTTTTTAATATATCAGTTATGAAACAAATTAGTTATACAAAATATAAAAAAATCGAATAAAGTTTCATTCGATGCCACACAACGTTAGCATGTTTGCTACCGCAAAAATCAGTTTCGTCAACGATAAAGAACAATTTGATTTTTAACGATGCATTTAACACATTAAAAACATTGTCTATTTTAACATAGTTCAAACATTTGTGTAGCAAATAGTTTATAAATTTATTCATAATAGCTACATTTCAGCAGTCAGAACAGCGATTATCGAACAATTACTTTATTTTTCTGCAGCCTTAGTTATTAGTGATAGCAATCAGTAGCTATTTCTTCTGAAATATCAAAAAACTTTATTTTTCATTTTGTAAAATCCTCTGCTCTGCTACACAAGGCATTTGCATTAAATTTTTGTTGGCTATACATCATTTTATGCAATGGCTCATTTTTTAGATCAATCAACCTGGTCAAAGTCCTTCCCCTAGTACACTTACATCTGCTGGTGGTCAATCGGCTCCAAACCCTGCTGCAGGACCAGTCACAGTTCCTGTGCCAAGTGCCTCCACTGGTATGGTAGGTCCGCAATATAGTAACCTGGCAGGGTTTCCCCCAACTGCTGCGGCAAATATGTCTCAACCTTATAGTGGGGCGGCATTCATTATACAAAACCCACATGCACCTGCTCCAACTGCCCAATCTAATCCGAGTATGCACAACTTTTTAATTTTAATCAGTACTATCAAAATTTCTTCAAGAAATTTTTTTACAATTTTAAATTATTACATGGCAACTTATTTAATTATTAATTATCTACTATAACAATGATATTTTATTGTAAAATTCAATCAAGGCTAATGTAAAGAGTAAGAATTGCTATTCTTTTGAAACTATCAACTGCAATGTATAGTGTACACCTTTATGGAACGATTTCCTTTAAATGCACTTAATTTGTTAGTTTTAAATTTTTTGTTATTCAGAGCCACGTACCTAATTGTGTATATAAGCAACAGAATATAAAAGAAAAAAGTCGATATGATATATTTATTATAAAGGATTAATAATTTAGTTCATTATTGATTTTGGGGCACTAGTGTTGGGATCATTTATTTCAAATTGCTTTTGCTTAACAAATAATGCGTCACCTTAACAATGTATGTAAAATATATTTATGTACTGGCGGGTTGTGGCTGCTTCGATTAAATGTCATTTATAAAAATTTCTTTTATAAATGATTTACCGAAAATTTAATAACATAATATAATTTAAACATGGGTGCCGCGAGCGGGGGTGGACACCTGGCTGCTCCCATCTTTTTCATGGTGAGTTGATTGAATCTAGTTTTATCAAATCGAAATGTCTGATTTCTTAGATATATTTGATTTCAAGAAATTTAAATGCATTTAGTAGTGATTGCGTATTATGTATTGGAACATAGTTTTCCCTTTCAATTCCTATATATATATATATATATATATATA
>CABFPE010000035.1:1232860-1279676 GCA_900660155.1 Hofstenia miamia | reverse complement strand
AACCGAGCTAACGTAGGGTACACATAACTAATTCCAGTTGAGCTGAGGTGGTGTCGTGGACTCAATCATTGGTCAAGAAGGAGGGGAGCTGTCTTGTGGAGATTGGCTTCGGGCAGGAGCCCATGGAAGAACTGAAGAGGAAACATCATACTGCTCTGTCACCTAAACAGTGATGGTTAATACTCAATTACTTAATTAACATAACTAGTTAATAAGAGAGAAAAGTCTGATGGTTCAACAAATGGGTAACACCTCACCCGCAGTTTACCAAGCATCCCTTAACAGTAATTAGACACGGCGTAATAAGCTAGGTGGAGGATGTTACATTAAAATAGTTTTGTTTTTAGCATATATACTAGTCATTCATTTTACTATTACCTATAAAATTCCATGTGCTTTTATTATGAAAATTATTGGTTGAAAAAAGTCGTGATACGATAAAACGTGTTACAATGAATTTTTGACAAAATGCGATTTTGAAAGTTTTCCCAAATTATAAATGTAAGCTTTTCCAAATTAAGGAAAATTTAATACGTGTGGTTTGTCATTGCGCCCTGTGTTTTTACATGTAATGGAAAATTAGTTATTATACGTGTACCCAACAAAGTGTTGTAAAATTAGCCAACAATAGAAAATCACAAATGCCATGTATCCTATGCAAGCGAGTGTAATGTATATATTAACAAAAATGTAATGCAAACAATTGTGATATTAACAAAGTGAAATTAGTCTTACCAAAAAGTAGCCCAAACATGTAAATGAATCATTTATGTAAATCAATTAAAAGTATCATGAATCACTAATTGAAATCCATTAGTAGACATACTTAAAAATATCTGACGTCACTGAAAACCCATTAGCGGAGATGTCAATCAACTGGTGAGTCACTAAAAACACTCATCAATATCGCAGAGGACAAAATGTCAGTTTGTGACCAGGGGCCTCAGCTTCCTACACTACTGTGTATTATTGTTTTCAGCTAATGCAATGTAGTCAATTAGAGTCCTACTCGATGATGTGATTCTAGTGGGCAATGTTTTATTGGTCAATACAAGATTAAATGTGTTCAAGAACAAATCCATTTTACATTGATCATTAGCATTTAAATAATTGAGGTTCCAATCTCCGAAAAGTACTAAATCTTTATTTTCAGAACAGGCAAGTGATAATTCTTCTAGTTGTTGAATAAAAAAATTGGCAAATTTCTTATGCGGACAGTATGATACATTTAATAATTGTTTTTGAAATCTAGAATTTTTAATTGGATTAGTAATTTCAACCCATAGACTGTCAAAATTTGATGTGTTAGGACTTTTAATATCGTTGCGTATTTTGGGATTGAATGACTTTGTAACTAAAAGTAATACACCTCCACCTTTTGATTTTCATAACATATTGTTCAAAACTCTATCCTTTCTAAATAGTGCAAAAGTTTCATTAACAGACCATGTGCTATCTAGATCGTCAATCTTTAGACAAGTTTCAGAAATTGCGAGAATTAAATCATTTTTAGTATTTGAAACGAATTCCCTATATTCGAAATTTTTAATACTTAGATTCTGAAAATTTAAATGTACATAATTCACAATATCTGAGCTGGTATTCAATTTTTTGATGTATGATTCAAAATTTAAAATCGGACCAGGACTAGTCTCAATACCATATACTGCTAATTATAGGAAAATTATGAGAGAAATAACAAATGAGTTTTTTAAATCGATTATGATAATACAAATGCGCTTGGTTAACAAAGTTAAAGCTGTTTTTGAATAGCGAATAGTTGAGTTATATGTATTGAAGTAAAACTGTACTGGTAAGAGCGAGGCATCCTCATTGGATTTGAATATCGAAATAAGGAAAATATAAGTAAAGAGTAATAATTTTACTTTGAAAACAAATTTGAGTTTCAATTTCGAATTTAGGTTTATAGTAATTTTTCCATAGCCTGGGCGTCTGTAAACAAAAATATAATAATTCACACGACATAGCTAATAAAAAAGTATCTTAGCTGTTGAAGTACATCGCTTATGATGGTGGCAGTGACTTCAGAGTTAGAGCAATTTGCGGTGAATGAATTAGTAAGGCGGTGCATTGTTATAAAGTGCAGCAGTGTATGATTTATATACCCTGGGCGGGTGTTGCGGCAGGTTGCTAGCAAAAGGGGGCAAAAATCGAGGTGCAAAACTTTCAAAGACTCTGTTATTTGTCGGCATAGTTTTGAGGAATTGAATTGTGCGACAAGATGGAGGCTTGAAGAAGGATTTAATGAGGGATACAAATTTTCCAATTCCATTCTGTGAGAAATGAATGCCGTCTTTTGAAAAGAGACAACTGTTAACGACTTTTGGACCTAAACAAAACTGTGAAAATAATTTAAATACTGAAAATTTTAATTTTTCTGATAAGTTAGAAATAATTTTATTGACTTTTACTACTTCATTGTTGCCTTGAAGCAGGCTGTTGCAAAAAGGTGGGCTTTCACTAAGAAAAATCTTAGTAGGACTAAAAATATGGTTAATTATTTTAATAAGATCAGTAAACTTAGCTTAGTAGTTGGTTGGGTTCTTGAGAATATCATTTCTTCCAATTTGTACGAAAACTGTTTTAATTTTTGTTTGCGGGTAGAGTTCCAATGTCTGTTGAAGCTCAGATATGCATGCACCGGGATACGAGTGCACGGAGACCTCTTTGTTTCTGATTATGTTTTTGGATCGTAATTTCCTAAACATGGAGCTACCTAAAATTAAAAAATTAGTACCTGTTTTGATCTTGCGAGGTTTTCTTGGAGAGCGAGTAATAGGTTTATTTCTTGATGCTGTTGAATGCAAAAAAGCGTCAGTGACTTCTTGTTCGCGCGAGTTAGGTGTAAGGGACGTATGCGTGTGATCCTTAAGAAATGAATGCAATGAAAATAATTCATCTCGACTGAGGGCCAAAAATGGTGCTACAAGTTTGCAGTGGTCGTCGTCTTTATTGATGTTTGAGTCAGTGACGTTTTTAAGTGCGAAGCGGAGAGCGCAATCAACTGTCTTGAAAGAGGACATCGCGGCCAATATGTAAGTAATATAACTACCAAACTCAATAAATTTAAAATAATTTATGCAAGAGATTATCTAAATTATTCAGTCGAAATAATGGAAGCACTTTTGAAAAACATATCGTTCAACTATATATACACATTAAAATCTGTATCTTGTATGATTAATTATATCTCAAAAGAAATTTGCGATGCAATTAATAAAGTGGCACCAATTAAGTACCGCAAAGTAAAATTAAAGGTGCGAAAAGTTGCTTTATCAAATGCCGATGATAATTATATACGTGAACAAGTAAGTATTAAAAGAAAATTGTTTGAACTCGCTAAAACAGAGCCGACAACAACTAATTGGACTAATTACGAAAAATCAAAGAAGATAATTAAAAAATTAAGAATTAAAAAATCTGCCTTAAAACAGAAAAGGTTCTTCGATAAACTAAGCAATACAAACGAAAAATGGCGATATATTCATAAATTTTAGGGAAAAAGTAAAGGACTTTCAACTGACATTAGCGAATTAAGTATTGTTAACAAAATTACAACGGAAAAACAAGAATAATAGACCATCTAAATGCAACATTTAAGGAACTTGGCAATTTCAATTTTCCCCAATATAAGAGAAAGACAAACATTAATAAATTCCCAGCAAAATCATACTTTTCTTTTAGACTCGTAAATGCAAATGAACTAGAAACCATAATAAAAAATTTAGACACAAATAAATCAACTGCATCCTATAATCTTCCAATCTTTATTATTAAACGTCATTTTCATATCTTTAGTGAACATCTTCTATTCGCATTTAACCAATGTATTATTGATAATGAATTCCCTGATATATTTAAGAAATCAGACATAAGCTCTATTTATAAAAAAGGCGATCCTCTAAACGCACAAAATTATAGGCCAATTTGCATTGGCCATCCTTTCAGTAAACTATTGGAAAAATTATTAAATAATCAAATAAATGCATATTTGATATCTGAAAATATTCTTTCGAAAAAACAATTTGGTTTCCGTAATGGGTTTAGNCATGTAGAACTAATTCATTCATTTTTCTTAAGTCAATTTAATTACTGTCCATTTGTTTTTCAAAATCTCACATCGCAAAAACGTTCATCATTAGCAAAAATGTTTAACTGGGCATTTAGAACAATTAATTATATAGAAAAACATGAATCCATAACGCAATTAAGATCATCATATAATATTTTGGCCCCGAGTTACTTTATTCAGTGTCAATCTTTATGTATGATTCACAAATATATTCATGAATTAAGTTCATTAAGTTTTCTTAATAATTACATCAAAATCAATAAGAGAAGTAAAAAACTTTTTAGCATCAATAATCGTCAAGATTCATTTTCTTTTAAATGATTTAAGTATTGATATAAAATGTGAGAAAAACTATAAACACTTCAAGAAAAAAATAAAACAATTTCTATTAGGTAGGCAAACATTATTGTGCATAGATAATAAACTCAACGCATGGTCAAATTACTTTTAAAACTGCCCTTTAATTAATATTGCATATTTAATTAGTTTTGTAAATATTTTTGTCATGTGTTAGTTTATAGTTTTTATATACATTTAAGCAATAAATTTGCTTTGACTATAATTATTATTATTAGACTCGTAAATGCAAATGAACTAGAAACCATAATAAAAATTTAGACATAAATAAATCAACTGCATCCTATAATCTTCCATCTTTATTATTAAACGTCATTTTCATATCTTTAGTGAACATCGTCTATTCGCATTTAGCCAATGTATTATTGATAATGAATTCCCTGATATATTTAAGAAATCAGACATAAGCCATATATATAAAAAAGGCGATCCTCTAAACGCACAAAATTATAAACCAATTTGCATTGGCCATCCTTTCAGTAAACTATTTGAAAAATTACTAAATAATCAAATAAATGCATATTTGATATCTGAAAATATTCTTTCGAAAAAACAATTTGGTTTCCGTAATGGGTTTAGCACTCAAGATGCAATTTTGTCAATATCACAGCAAATAAAATCTAATTTAGCTTCTAATAAATGTAGTTGTGTTGCCCTTCTCGATTTGAGCAAAGCGTTTAACTCAATGAACTTTGACATACTGAAAGACAAATTAATGCATTATAATTTTGATGACAACGCTATAAATTTGATAATGAACTTCCTTATAAATCGACAGCAACGAGTTATACTTAATGGCACAAAATCAAAATGTATTACAACTAACCTTGGGGTACCTCAGGGCACAGTTCTTGGCACCATCCTATTCTCACTCTACGTAAATGATATAATGAAACAGATAAAAAACAGTAATATTTATCAATATGCGGACGATACCTGTCTCATAAGTACTAATGTAAATGCCTTTAATGCTACAAAAATTCTCCAAAATGACATCAAACATTTAACAAAGTATTTCTCAAATAATCAATTGAAAGTAAATATTGAAAAAACACAATTTATAATTTTCTCGCCTAAAACATTTAAAAATCTCACAAAAAACATTGAACTAAATATAAATCAAGTACCAATAAAGCAAAGTGAATCAATAAATTATTTAGGTGTTGAGATTGACAATGATTTAAATTTCGAACAATTTTTAATGACTAAAATTAAAAAAATGGCTTCTGGAGTTAGGTATCTTTACCATCTGCGAAACGTCTCAAATATATATCACAAACAATTAATAAATTCTTTTTGTTTATCTCATTTTCAGTATTGCTAATTTCTCTTTACAAACATAAATTCAAAATATCGCATACTTCTGTCTAAAACTTTCAATTGGTTTCTTAAAGCACTTAACTTTGCGCAAAAACATGACAGTTCATCCGTCTATCGAATTCAATATAAAATATTAGCTCCTTATTACAGAATTCAAATGCATATGGTATCAATATTATTTAAGTGTAAATCTGGTACACCTTCTCTTTCATTTTTAAAACAATATATTAAGTTAAATGAACGTTCTCAAAAAATTTTATGTTTAGATAAACATTCAAATAGTTTTCACCTCATAGCAACTAAAATTTGGAATAACTTAGACCATGAAATTAAAATGGAAATTAACTACAGAAAATTTAGGAAAAAAGTGCAAACATTTCTCTTTCACAGACAATGCATACTTAATGACAATAATACACTACACTCCTTCGAAAATTTCGTATGATCCTGGATAATGTACACACACACACACACACACACACAAATCCCCAACAAACACACACCACACAATTATATATGTATATGTTACTATTATTTTGTAAATAGGTTTTAGTTTATAGTTTTGTACCAAATATTTTATGCAATAAATTGCTTTGACTTATAATTCAATATCATTTTCATACTTTTGTAATATGCACAATAGAAGAACTAATTATATTAGTATTAAATTTCGTAAAAAATCAAACAACAGTCGTTTATTAATGTAGCAATTCGCAATTTGAATCGATTACCAAATGAAATGAAAATGATTAAGAGTGCAGTTAAGCCTAAGAGAGAATTGAAACATTTATGTTGAAAGAAAAATTCATTTTGGGTAAATCATGGCTAGGATTCAAATTTTACAATAAACATTGTACAAATAGCGCGCAATTAATTTCCGTAGTCTGAGCAGTACAGATTTTTTGCAGTCTAGTTATTTTTTGTAAATATTAGTTATTTTTATCACTCTTGGTGCTATTCAGATAATAACCAGTCTTATAATTGAAAATATCTGAATAAGGAATATCTTATCTTAACTTCAATCAGCTTTTAGTTATCCATGAATTTAATCGTTAACATTTCATTTTGCTTAATTAGTTTGTTTTTGCGATGCCTAAATTATTTAAAACTGAGTGAGTAGCAGCTTCACCCATTATGCTTCCCAAATAGAAAGAAACAGAAAATGTCTATATTTAGAATTGCTTTGTACAATATCATATACTGTTTACAACTCTAGATAGTGTTAACTAGCAATACAAATGAATTTAGATGAGGTCTATTGAATAACCAGTATTATACAATTTAAGACTTCTTCATTTGTTATCAAGCTTTTCCTTTGTAAAACTACAGAAGCATTTTTTAATTTCGTTTTTAAATACTCATTATTTATTAATTCGTTTTAAGACTTAGGTAAATTCTTCTATATTTTAATTGATGTGTCGAAAAATTAATTTTTCATTAACTTCTTGTTATGTTTAAGACCATTTTGGTTCAATTGCTTTTTAATTGTTACGTAAATTATTTTAATAAAAATATTACTTATGACATTTTTACAATACAAAATAATATATGACTTGAGTAATTCTGTAGATAATTCAATGAGCATAATTGAAAAAACTTGTGCAATACTAGCTAATTTTTATGCATCACACAGATTACGTAAACACAAATTTATATAATAAGAGGCAAAATGGTAGAACAAAAATCCAAATTTTCACTACGTATTAATGCGCAAAATATAAAGCAAGTTACTCATCTTAAATATTTAGGTGGTAATTTCGAGTGCAATCAAAATTCCTATAAACAATTAGACAGCATTGTAGTGAACCAACAGTCTCATTTAATCCAATAGGTTATTTTGACACATTTTAAGTTTTAATGCAGAAATTCAATGTAGTCATACCCTAGGTTTAGTTCACTCAGCTTATGCTTACACATTATCCACCGGAATTGACAAGAAAGTATCTAATAAAATTTGAAATACGATGAATGAAAATGAAAATTTTCAAAGCTTATAATGAAAATTTATAGGAAATCTTTGTGTATGTGTTATATAGTTCTTGTAAAAAACTTCCTAATTTTAAAGAAGCAAGCCATGGAAAATGCAATGAACTGTCTAAAAAAATTTAGATAGCAAAATTTCTAAGAACCATTTAAACTAAGATATCATATATTCAAATCGTGTAGCCCGAATTATTCGAATATAACTGGAGAGGTTATAAAATTTATGATCTGTACTATAGTACAAAGCAAAAACGAGAAGTCATAGGTTCAATGTAGTTTGTAATATTTATTTGTGCGTTCTGCATATCTTTTTGCTGAATGTTTTTGTGTTTATGTTTGTGACGCACTTTTGTACTGTGAACAAAGCATGGCAATTAGTATAATTAGCGTAATATCCTGATTTGAATGAGACTCGTGCATCAACCATAAAGAAAGATGGGTTTTAGTTGTATTTAAAAAGTCATTCACTTTTTAGACTCTTTTCAGCTTCACGGAACAAATGCATATTTCAAAATTCTCAGCTGTTTAATTGTTTATTGAATTGTAAAATATGCATTTGTTCCGTGCAGCTGTAACAACTGAAGCCTCTAAGAGAGTAAGTTACACGTATCATGGAAATTAGTGGATATAGGGATGTAATGAAATATATAACATTTTGTCACGATATTGTAGGATTTAATTTTTCTGGTTTCACGTAGATAGCATTCACACAATGTGCAGGAACTCTTAGACCTCCATATAAACTTGCAGCCTCTATCAGTTGACAAAGGTTACATATCCATATTGAGATATATTTTGATAAAATATTTTATGCAATTGAACAAATTAATTCATTCCATACCACTGAAATCAGTAATTAAAATCCTATGAATGGCAAACAATATATTTCCGCATGTGTCGACAATATTATTTTAATTTTCGGCAATTGATTGCTCTAAATTGTATGAAATATAATTAGCCTCACGTTAAGTGTAAAATCCAATATGTTAAATTATTCGACTGAAGAGAGTTGAGAGTGAGCCCAACCGTTACTGTCTGTTTGCTTCCGTCGCTTTAAAACATTAATCCCATTGGCTAAAATTTATCTGGAATCGGATTGGCTAATAGCCATTGGCTAGAGACGATTCGACCGTTATTAGAAAAAAATATGGCTCGAGGAAGACAGCCAAAATGAGAAATTTTGTTACTAATGTTCTACTCCATGGATTTTGGAAGTTTATAGCTCATTCGAAAGAGCAGCACTAGAGGAAGATTTCATCTGAACGTCCAAAAGCCAAAAACCCCAGATCAACTTAGCTAAATCCATTTTGTCGAGTTTGCCTACTTCGGCAGGGTATAGCTCGATCAATTTTGGCCAATCTTAAGCATTTTTACATGAGTATTTGAACCATCGATCGTACTCTATTGTGCATATACATTTTACATAGTAAGAATTAATCTGCCAGATTGCTGGTCGATCAAGTGCTCAGGAGTGAATAAACAAACTTGATCAACCAGTACTCTGATCGGTTACTGCTTACTATGTTAAATTTATAATAAAATTACGATGTGTGCACGAATCTCATTCGAATCGTGATATTATACTAATTGTATTGCAATGCTTTCGTCACAGTACAAAAATGCGTAGCAAACATATATACAAAAAAACTTTAAGCATAAATATACTGAAAGTATCCAGAAAAGAAATACAAAATAAAGTAAAACAAAACGAAAATTTATAACTTCGCAGCTTAAGATTTTTCGTATTAATGTGTAAAAACATTTCTTAGTATCAATTTTTTATCTATTTATTTGATGTATTTTGGTAATTCATTCCATATATTTATAGCTGTGCTTAGAAATTATTCGCTTCCTATTTCTAATTAGTTCAATTATAAGAGTTCTTTTGTTTTGTTTATTGATTAATTTTACACGAAGAAAGTCATTTTTGTTATATGGGCAATTGTTGTTAATTATATTGAAGAAAGGAAATTTATATTTATATAACATTGTGGATGTAGAAATGTGTTTGAGAATTTTCTGTATTCATTAATCTTATTAAAGCTCTGATTGCTTACTGATATCTTGATGCCCAATTTAGTTTCACCTGATATTTTTGAAAATAGTTCAAATCATTTTATAATATAACTGCATTTAAGTCTAAATTACAAAATGTAAATACTTAACAGAATGAGGAATATCTTATCCTAGACCATAGAAACATTTTACTACTCTTCTAAATTCCATTGAACATTCAAGATAAGCCTTTAATGAATACACCAATCTACTTAAAGTGTATTACCTCAAATGTCGGTGTGATCAAAGTGATCAAACTATAGTTCAATTACTATATTGTAATATATTAAAATAACTAAACATTCAAGGAAAAAAATTCAATCAAAATTTATTCTGAAAAATTTTCATGGATTGTTCTCAAGTGCCTCATAGGAAAATATCACTTAAACCTACCATTTATTTGTATACAGGATTGAAAACCTATCACTTGAGTTTGCTTGAATGTATTTATTATATCCCGCCTAAAGTTCCCAATATTTAACCTTTAAATGCTTAAGCTTTTTTCTGACACGTTTGCATAACCGGGGTTAATTTGACCCTACTATTCAAAAATAATTTTACAATGTGGCCAACTTATCAGGAAGCTAATTAATATTTATTGAAAACATGTTTAAATAAGGATGTCATTTGAATTTTACAGATTCATTCTTTACAACTATAACACCTGTTCGTTTTCGTCTTTCAAGTGACAGAAACTGATTTGTAGATCTAGCTGAATTAAGAATATGATGAAAAAACTATTGTTCAATAATTAGTATGGTTCTGTACACTGTAACGATGACTCAACTGATTACAAAAAACAATAGCATCCTTAGTCTATTATCATTTTGGGCTTTCCATGTTTCTTCATGTATCTTGTCATTTTGGATGGAAGAAAAAGAGTATTTATGAACATACTTTTGTGAATTAAAGCAACACTTATATGATTAAAAATTCTTTTGTATTTAGATATGCATGATCAAGGTCATTTTGACACAGCTGAAAAAATTTTGCTTTAGGTAGAATATTTTCAGTCATTGTTAGAAAGAAACCAAATTTTACGTAAACGAACCATTACATTGCTATATTCTGAGCAGACGCAGCTTAAAGACAATGATAGTCTCCCCACAACAAAAAATTACTATTACACAGGGTTACTTTGACCCTGGTTATACACTCAAGGGTTGGGAAACGAGGTCAAATGTTTAAGCACTTGTAGTAGATTGATATTTACTGTTTCCTTCTCAGTTTTACTTTTATTACAAAGACGTATATTTATATGTGACTTCAGCTCGAGGGGGAAAAATGAGTAGGGCAACAAATGTTTGCCCTTCACTTCGTCAATTTTTTCCCATACTTTTGCACCTATCGTACAATTTTGCAGTTATTGTAGCGATATATAACTTAATTTCTAGTGAGGTATGGACCTTCCTGAGGAATGACGTAAGCTTGATAATTATGACTTTTGCTCGATGAGCGAATTGCTGTATTATGAACGATTGGCTGTTAACATAAGTTACGCTGATTAGGGAGTGGGTGGATTTATTCGTCGAAAAATGTAAGAAGTCTTCCTTTCACTATCTGTCGATCGACAACTACAACCAAAACATTCAAGACAGAAAAGATATGGGCTAAAAAGCTAAAATGAAGTTCAAGTTAAACATGTCACTTGTACAAACAATTTCAAGAATTCCATGTTGTTCACAATATTCTCTTGTTGAAAATTCCTAATGAAGAGCTACGATTTTTGCATCGAATCACAACATGTTGCTAATTGTAATTTTGGACATGACATTATTATTTATAGAATATACAGGGATTCAATTTTCTACAAATATCTAATTTGTCCTTAAAGGATATTTCTGCTCCTTTGACTTTGATGCTTTTTTGGTTGCTATAGTAATGAACAACAGCTGCTTCCTCGAAAAATATTCCTGGATCAGCGACGGCTCTATCATTGACGTAAGAGAAGTAAATCTTGCACAAAATCTTTTATATGTAGTTTTAAGATTACATAACCGGATGACATAAATTTTCTTCAAGTAAAGTATGGTTAATACCTGCATTTGTAATGTATTACTATATTTCAGCTAGCTTTGTTTTTTATATTAAAATGCTTTCTTCTACAGATTATATTAATCGTAATTCTAAAAATGGATGTGACACTGGTTTAAGCTTAGGCCGGTATTAACCAACGAACGTAAATGCTTACGTATTAATAACGTAGTGATTACTATCCAACAACCCCGGGAATCTATTCGGTATTGTTCTAAGCTCAAAATCAGTGTTGAATCCAGGTATTAATCATATATTCATGTTACTATATGTCAAAAAAGTATATTTTAGTAAATTTTTATACGCTTTCCATAGGTACAGATTTTTAATATACAGTATGATGCAGTGTTTGTATACTTCCTTATATAAAATATAAGATGCCTTCAAAATAAAGTTAGGCTCTTTATACTAATTTTAGCATAAAAACAAACCAATGATCCCATTATAGCTTTGCGACCTTTAAAAGCAAGTTTCCTATTTGTCTTGAAAAAGCTATAACAAATGAAAAACACGTTTAAACTGCCGTTAAATGTAATCAAATATCTTTTACAAAATTTTTCAAGTTTATTAACCTATTACATATTATCTACGATAGTATATTTGCCACCGCAAACGCCAAACTTTCTCTGGGATTCAACGAATTCCGCGCATTCTTCTATATATTTTCGAGCTCTTTCATAAATGTCATCATCCAAAGTTCCCCCGAACTCTGGAGGTAAATTGTCTTTATCGATAAACTCGTATAATTCACTAAACAGAAAATTATATGAACAAAGTAAAATGCAAAAAGTTAGCATGCTACTTAGGAAATTTACAGTCTGATTTGGTTAATTTCAATTAATTTTTTAATGATTATTTAATATTTATGCTATATACATTGAAGCATAAGTAATTTTATGTTTTACTTTCAGTGAGTTATGGCAACAGCGGGAGGTTTGCTTAGCCGGTATACACTCTAACGGAAAATATATCTTTGAATAATGTAATTACTACTAGTAGCGAAGGCAGAAGGGGACATAGTGGAATATTTCCTCCCGTAAGGGTTTTCAACATTGATTTTTTTCAGTTAAGTCAATAAGTATTTCGGAAAGAATATTTAAAACTAAAGTGATGCGACATCTTTGTGGGTCTTTTTTCAAAATTCTTTCTGTTTCTGGGGTTATGCTTCATTTTTGATGACTCAATTTGAACACGACTGAGATGTCCCCATTAGAAAAACTTGCCTCTAATTACTTGTGGTGAAACTATTATAACATATTAGGACAACGGAAATCGCTCATTGGAAAATCGTTTATTCAGTTAAAAGTAGAAAAGGCTGAAGTATAATTTTTTGCTTACCTGAAGTCGTTGGACGTAGCTACTTTAATTCTACTACTAAACTTTTTGCTGAATAGTTTTTCAATGACAGCTAACACGGCAGTTATGATTGAAGGTGCTATTGGGTTTACAATAACAGTTCCCTTGAATCGTGATGGGGTGGCCTTTTCCATGATTTTTGAAAATACGCCCATGTGTGGCATAAATGTAGTGAAATGTCTCATTGTGTATTTATCATAATTGGCAATTGACATGCCTCCTCCTACCTAAAAACAGCATCACAATATAGATCAGGGCAAGTTGGACAACTTTAGCATAAGGATATATGATAGAGGTAAAAAATTCATATTAGATCAAACCAGAGGTGTATTGGTAAAAAGAGAGGAACCTTACAGGGTAAGCCTTTCAACATGTGGGTTCAGATATTCACCACATCTTTCTTATCAGTCTTTGTTTTTGTAGTTGCATTTTTGTGTTTTTTGATTTTCCATATCAATTTTATAAGGTATAGTGCAATATTTATTAATAGTAATATATGTAACCTTTCTGGGCTTGCTATTAAGCCTGTGCAGCAAGAGTTTGGCCTGGGCAGAAAAAGTTGGGTCAAGTCCTAGCAGGTCCATGAAACATTAGGCTTATTTTGAGCCATTTTAGTATCTTTGCAAAAAATGTCTTTAATGTTTCGATTATGTTAGAAACTTATTATGAAATCAGCTGACTGAAGTGACACAACATAAATAGAGTTTTGTAAGTGGATATTATAACAATGCAAAATTTCAAAATGTAAATTTTATTTTTCAACACATTGCTTATAAACTACCTGTATACAGCATTCTCTCCATTTGAGTTTATTTGTGTGGGCTATTGCTTCAATATTTGAATCACTTCATATTCAGTGGAGAATCTAGTAATTCTTAGTAAAGGTTACATCTTTATAACGCATTTTCCCAATAAATTAAGTTAATTTTATATGCATTATGTACCTACTCAAAATTTAGTACTAAGATATTGATTCTATTTATAGCTACCTTAACCCATATCAGTAATTTTCAATTGTTCAACTCTGATAATGATAAGTAAACGATATGAATAAGCATTTAATCGCAACTGCACCTGAACTTGACAGATTTCTTTGCATCTGAAATTATTATGCATATCCAATCTTAATCAAGAAAACCACTTCACTATTGAGTCAAAGTGAAATGGATCAGGGGATATTATCTTTACATCATTTTGGATTAAACATTCTATTGCAAAATACATTTATGAAATACAATGAATGAAGTTTGATAGGAATAAATCATTTATTCTTCATATGCAGTAAGTTACTGCACAGATTGATTGGCTCTTCCAAAATTGCGTATTTTTATAGATCACTTCATTTTGAAGAATTTATAATAATTGCATGTAACAATATGAATATAATTAGGTATTTAATTATATTTTTTGAAATTCAAACAGTAAAGAATAAACGGAAATTGATTTATGTGGCATAAATTTTAGTTTCATTTTTCAACCTAAGCATAAGTTGGTCTTATCCATTGCACACTTTCACTTTTTATGAATTAATAATCTTAAAGTTTAAATGCTAAAACAGAACAGGTTCCAGTTGGCTTCAGGCCAGATACAGTTCTTAAATTTTTTTCTCCAAAAGTGAGTTAATTAAGCTTATTTATGCCTCATGTTATACTCCTTGGTGACAGTAACTGAAATATTACATTTAAGAATGCTTCTCCACATCTTCATAAGCAGAAATATTTGAATTAATGGTCGCTCGCACTTGCCTTAGCTTGTCTCAAACGTGCACATTAAGTATGAGACTGTAAAATTTTTTCACAAAGTTAGCATTTTCATAGAACATTACGAAAAATAGTTCAACTTTTCATGAATGATAACCATATTTCGCGAAACGTTTTACGCATTTGAATTTGTGTTTTGCGGTATATATTTATATTTATTGCCGTGATTGTCCGCAAACTTTGAAGCCGATCCCGGCCAAAATCTTTTATTGTATAAAACATTCAACATCATAATTTATCTCGAATTACGCTAGAGGTCTGCGGTACCGGTACCGGATTAAAAATGTGGACTTCAATATACATTTTATTTTTTGAGAAATTGATGGATTTTAGTTTTTTCTGATTTTTTCTTATTTTTAGCGTTTGAGGTACCGGCTTTTTGTTTTTGAGAAATGAAATGGGATATTTTTTGCTTTTTTGTTTTTTTTTGGTACTGGGACTAAGCAGCTTTGAGCGGTACGCTACCAGACGGGATCGGGATAAGATTTTTGTGGTACCACAGAGCTCTAAATTGCACTCAACTTGAATAAAATTAATTCAGTGTAATAAGTCGTTTAATTCAGTTTTCAAGTCAAAACAAATGTCAGATTGGATCATGTGCCAAGCATTGACGATTCAGGTCATGGGTAAAAAACATTATCCTGTTCTCACTTTGGCCAGAACTGTACTTGGCTTGTCCCAATGAGCTATTTTTAAACTCAATTTGTCTGAGCATTAAAATATTTTAAAATTAGCACTTGTAAATTTTGATAAAATATGTGGCCTTTTAAACAAGAAACTATTTGTGATTGAGTCAACTTAACTATTATGTATTCATGTACATTGCACAGTATGGGTATCAGCAAATTGGTGTTTTCTTTACTGTTAGTGGTCATGTGCCAGCAGTTAATTGCATAATGATTAACATATAGAGATACTCTTTGTCAATGTGCGTATTTGTGTCCAACAGAGCGAATGAAATAATTAATGATGCATAGTTGCAACGTGTTCTCTGTGCCTAGAAGCTTTCCAGTAGCTATAATGTTTGAATTGCCTACACTTAAACCCCTAGTATAATTAACAGTATTTTAAAATTCCCTTAGAATTATTCAATAGTTGCGAAGATATTGCTTAGGGTACCACATCACTTCCATTTTCCAATAGTCGTAATATATTTAGAGATAATTCACTTGCAATATGCTTTCAGATGAGCAGTTGATGGACTTTAAATTATATTTTTTGCATTGAGAAATATGTATGGACTTAGAAAGTTTATATTCATTACACATATACATTTTGTAAGTAGTGCAGTACATTAAATAATTGGTTAATGCAGCGATCATAGGCGCCGCGAGCGGGGGCAAGAGGGGGCAGGTGCCTCCCCTTTCATGGTGAGCTGCTTGAATTGACTAGATTTTTATCAAATGGAGGTTCCGAATTTCTTAGTAATATTTGATTTAAATAAATTTAAATTCATTTTTAATTCTGATGTATATAGATAAATTGTGAATAATACTATTAAAAATACATAAAATGCGCATGTAATTTTTTAGTGAATAAAATGTTTTTTCTAGATAGTTATAAAAAGTTTTTAAACAATGCTAAAATAAATTTCAGTTAAACGAAGTATGGGGTAACTTTGTTACCCCAATTTAAAAAAGCCTAAAACTATAAATAGATTTTCACATATGAAAATTTGTAAATTCTCTCTTTAGCTTTTAAGCAAAAATAATTTTTAGACGCTTTGCCTAAAAATCTTACTTAAATTTGCAGGATATTTTTACAATTAAAGCTTTTGATAACAGAATTGGAGGCAGAGTAAATCTATAACCGCTACCCTCCCCAAGGCCCACATTTTCAAGAAGCCTGACACACTGATGACAAACAATGTTTTGATTGCATTTGACTCAGAAAATAAAATTTCAGGCTGAATTCGAACACTTCCCTTAATTTTCCCGCAATCATTTCAATTAGTTTTGTCTGCAGTAAACATGCAATAGGAAAGGAAAGAGGAATTAGATTAGATGCTTAATTTAGTCAGGGGATAATATGTTTATATATATATATATATATATATATATAATTCAAATTCCTGGAGTCCTAAAATGGATATAGCTTTTTTCTGAAATTGTATTCTTCACATAGCAACTAAAATATGCAAAAATCTTAGCATACAAAAACTAAAAGGACTTAGAATTTCACAATATAGATGTTGTTTGGGTACAAGCTAAATGAATATTTATAAACTTTTCATGAAATCATAGCATTAGGGTTTTTCNCTCTCTTTAGCTTTTAAGCAAAAATAATTTTTAGACGCTTTGCCTAAAAATCTTACTTAAATTTGCAGGATATTTTTACAATTAAAGCTTTTGATAACAGAATTGGAGGCAGAGTAAATCTATAACCGCTACCCTCCCCAAGGCCCACATTTTCAAGAAGCCTGACACACTGATGACAAACAATGTTTTGATTGCATTTGACTCAGAAAATAAAATTTCAGGCTGAATTCGAACACTTCCCTTAATTTTCCCGCAATCATTTCAATTAGTTTTGTCTGCAGTAAACATGCAATAGGAAAGGAAAGAGGAATTAGATTAGATGCTTAATTTAGTCAGGGGATAATATGTTTATATATATATATATATATATATATATAATTCAAATTCCTGGAGTCCTAAAATGGATATAGCTTTTTTCTGAAATTGTATTCTTCACATAGCAACTAAAATATGCAAAAATCTTAGCATACAAAAACTAAAAGGACTTAGAATTTCACAATATAGATGTTGTTTGGGTACAAGCTAAATGAATATTTATAAACTTTTCATGAAATCATAGCATTAGGGTTTTTCAAGCATGACATTACTATAACAAACTAGCAATCATCCTAAGCCGAGAGTTTTAAGCTGATTTATTTTGGGGTAACAAAGCTACCCCAAACTTAGCTTATTGATTTTTTTGTTAAATATAACTAAGCAAAGTTAGGATGGCTCCCATATTGTCCAGACAAAAGTACTTAAAAAATGTGGGAAGTCACAAAATAGAAAATAAGAAACCATAGGCCTATGTTCTTATATTTTCCACATCGGATAGGAGATTAAAGCAGATTCTAGCACATTACTTCGGATAATCAACTGTCTGAAAATAAGATCTCATCTCCTTGTTCTCTTTCAATTAGATGATTAAATTTTCTCAAAAAGAAATGAAATATATTTCTACAAAAACACGTGCAAAAAATTTTTTGCCCCTCCTTTAAGAAGTTTCTCGCGGCGCCCTTGGCAGCGATGTATAGTTACTGTGAAAACTACTACAATTATATGAATGCTGATTATAATCTTAGATGGTACAACCCGCCAATTTCTTGATTGTTGAATAGATATGGAAGTTTAATTTATGCAATTCTTAGTAAGATTAACCTTAGCTACACTTACTTCTCACCAACCAGTAATCAAGGGTATACATGGGAAGGTTAAACCCGCGTGGGCTGTGGGTAGTATTGCGTTTAGAAAATTCAGACGCTAAAATAACAAAGCACTAAATATGTGGCGTGCATCTCAGCGGAAGGTTTTAATTATCCAATTAGCAAAGTAACACTTTACGGAAACTATGCGCATCTCAGCGGATGTATTAATCCAATTAACAGGTAACACCTTATGGAAACTACGTACAAATACCCGTCAATATTTATGATCCCTATTTGATTTGAAGTGCATCAAATGTGGTGAAACGTATTGAAATGGACAAGTCGCTGTAGAAAATCATTTGAAATCGGGGAGGCTTACGTTGTCACCAGCCACCATAAAGGCGAAGTTGGAAATCATTTGAAGTGCCAAAAAATGACAATGATAGTCTAATACAATTAGCTGCCTGCAAGCACTACTTTTGCACCCTGAAAGTACAAAATACTGATGGTAGACATACCGGAAGGTCAAATCTATTAGCCCATCTTGCCAAGTGCAAAAAGCAGCCAAAAAAGTCTAATCAGTTAAGCTTATGCTTTACTCATAAAGGTTCCGGCGGCACACTACCCGGCTCTGAAAAAGCGGAACTCAAGGAAATTTTTGTGGATCATGTTGTTAATGAAATGGAATCGTTTCTCTCTGTTGAAAAGACGCATTATAGGAACTTGCGCAATTTGGGGCACAAGTTGGTCAGAAGAGCCTGCATCAAGTTTGCGGATAACTGGATTGACAGAAACACTGTTGTTTGTGGGGTTACAGATAAATACAGCTTGATGGAGGGTAAAATCAGGGAAGAAATTTCATATGCTCTTACATTCGGAACATTATCACTGACAATGGATTTATGGACAGAAAATGTTATCAAACGCGGCTATCTAGATGATGCTTCTGTCGTCTACCTTAAATCCGCTGATGCCATGGAACTTTCGCGACTTGGACTTGCCTGTCGGGCATTTCGGATGTTTCACATTCAGGTGAAAATATCAAAAAGGAAGTATACGATATTATAGCCAATTATAGAATTCCACATGATACGCCTATTACAACTGATTCTGGATGAAATGTATTACTTGAATTGGAAAATGATGCCAATTATATAGATGTATGTGTCTGTCATCGCTTCCACATGTTTTTCTAGGCATTCTTTGCCAGTGTTGAAGTAGAGAACGATCTGAAGGAACTTTTAAATGACATGCGGAATCTGCAAACGTATATTTCAAATTCATCTGGAATAAATCTTCGGTTGTCCATTTCAATCAAGCGTGCTTGTAAGACACGTGGCTGGGAAAAGTTTATTCAGCTGTTTTGTGCATTTGATTTGATCGTAGCTACTAAGCATTGCGCGGGGATTTATCTGAGCGCAAAATAATCCACAAACTTCTGCACAATCGTGTTCTGATGCAGTGGATCGGACCTCTTAGAGAGATTATCAGGTAGCTCGAAGTATCAACTATACCGACAATGCACATGGTGATTGTGGAATATTACCAAGTGGAGCGTTATTGGCAAGGGGTCTAACCTGAATCACATCAAGTAATTTACACAATAGCCTTCAATCTGCTAAACGCCATTGAGTAAATATTGGACGTCTATAGCAGAGCTCCATCTCATCGCGTCGTTTATGCAGCCAAACCTCAAATCACTATCCATGATTGCAAATTCACCGTCCACTACAACGTCATTCCTTCCTTACTCAAGTAAAACTGGATATCATTGCAGGATAAAGGCGCTATTTACTGCAGGGCTATTGCAAAAGGACTCCTGCGTTGTTGAAGTTCAGCACCCTCAGCAAAGAAACCTCATACGTCATTATTTGACGACATGTTTGAAGTTTGCGCTGTTTCCTGAGGAACCTGAAATGATGGTTATTAAAGAAATTCGGGCTTATCAAAATCAAATTGTTGGTACCATGTACTAAAACCCACTGGTGTTTTGGTATTACAACAGGAACCCTTTGCCCATTTTGAACGGCATTGCTCGAAGAGTTTTCGTTGCAAAGGCGTCTTCTGACGCCACTTTTCGTGTGCGGGAAATATAGTCACAGACAACCGCGGTAGCCTTTCGCTTCAACAGTGGAGATGTTGGTACTACTCAACCAGAATAAAAACTTGCTTACTTAGTGTAGTGATATTCTTCATAATATAGTTTTTCATTATTGCTTTGATCAACATATTGCTTTGCTCATGTTCATCCAAAATAGAACACTAAGATTAACATATTACATTCTGCAAAATATAAACTAATATTTTCAAACTTAAAAATAAAAATAAATAAACTATATCATCCGAGTAAAATGGCCATCATTCTACGTAAATGTAAAATAAAGTACAAATTAAGAAAATATATAGTGCGATCAACAAATAAGTTGTAGAATGATGTAAATATTTTAGTTTGAATCGTTAGCCTGCGTAAATAAAAATGGAGCGAATCCGATCACTCAATTCGTAGATGAACCTAGCATTTTTTTATCAAAATATGTGCACTTACATCAAAAAGGCATACACTATTTTACAAGACGTAGCATAAATACTATGAATAATATGCTAAAAAGGATCATTTGAGTAAAGGAAGAAAACGATGAGTCGGGAACATTAAACTTTTTAGCTGCCTTGCTCATTGACATAACCTTTGTTTCAACAGCTTTTAAGGTTCCTCCATTTGATTTTGATCGTAATTGGTCAAATGGGCACGCGATCCAGCTTTACGTTTGTAATTTCGCACCATTTTAGATAAATGATAATTTAGATTGAAGTTCTAAAAATGGAAAAAAAAGAAAAAATTGTGAAAGTAAATTATGTTTTTCGTGTAAATTTACGTGCGAAATATCAAATTAATTGATTAAACAAAACATAACATTAGAAAATACGAAAAATACAATAAAAATACATTTATGCTTTATTAAGTTAACTTAATTAAAAATTTTTGCAACAGAAGATGTTTACTTCATTCACGTGAAGAAGAAATTTTTCTGTGCTTAAAAACCGCCTTTTTTAAAGGTTTCTTTCATTACGGAAAGCAATAGAATAATAGAATAACTTTTTTAGCCTAGAGGCTAGAATATTTTCAAAAGGTTATGATCGGATTCGCCTCACTGATCGGATTCGCCCCCATATGACAGTACTTAGCCTAAAAACCACCGACTTACCGAAATTGCAAATACACTAAATAGTTGTAAAACTTAAACTGATTGATATTTTATTCAATAGTTAGCAGCACTATCCAGAAACTTTTCTCCAATCCAGCAACAGGCAGAATAGACTTAAGCCAGAAATTTTAGACAAATTGCTAAAAATATCTTAGGCACGCCAGAGACGGAATTGGATCTCGGATCGGTTGGGCTCGGATCGGATACGGATTGGATCTTCATTTTGAGAAACTTCGGATGTGTTTCGGTTCCAAAATATTTTAAAACTTGTGTATTTGTACATTTTATAAATTACGCACATTTTTACATTGAATCCCAATTTAAGTGTGTTATTAATCTCAACCTAAGTGAAATTTTGTAATTGAATTTCATTGTTCATACAACAGGTTCCGCGTTATTCTTTCCAAAAACTTATAAAATTGTTGACGAATACTTCAAATCTGAAAATTCGATTCATGTTTGCGTCACATAAAGATAAAATTGTAAAGAAACCAAAAACATTTGTTTGTACAAACTTGCAAATGAAAGAGCGGAATTCTGAAAAGGATTCTTTCTAATATATATGTCAAAGAAAGAGCACAGAACACAGAGAAGCAAGTGGAATACCTTCGCTTTTGCAAGCAGTGCCAAAATGTAAAAATACTAATATAATTTGAGATGCTCTTCAATCAAAAAATCTCATTTAAAGGTGCAATCTAAGTAACTTGCAATGCCAAGATCAACTTAGTACTCAGAAGGTTTGTCATTATTATAATCACTAATACAAAAATGTTTATGGAACCATACCGTCGGCATATTATTAATAGGGTATTAATTTATTTAATGTTGCTGTTATATAAATTTAATATTTTTAATCCAATTTCAGTAAAATTCAAAATTTATATTTATATTTCAAATTTTGTTTAAAGAATGAATTTTCTATCACGGATTTTAATGCACTCTACAACATTTTTCTTAATGTCTTGCAATATAAATTTTGGGTTGTTCTTAAATTTGACATTATTTGTGCTATTCTTGTTTTCATCGACTTAGCTGCAATTTTAAAGTAAATTTATTTTGTTTAAAACAACTTCAATTCATAGTGACATTGCACAGTGGTTATTTTTGAATTTGGAAATAAGAAATTAATACAGGAGGTAAGACTACAAGAAACTCAACTATTTAAATCTATAAATATATTATGATTTTAGTTGATAACAATTTTAGGAACCAGATTATTAAGAAGCTTACAAAAAATTGATTTGCATGCAATAATTTGTAGGTGTCTATTTTTTAACACAAGTTAGTGTTGTAGCACTTAAAATTTTCTATTCGCATTAAAAAAACAAATATTTTTTAAGTCCATGTTTATTTATTGTTAAAATAATTATTTAAAGTCGTATCCGTTTCGAATTGAAAACTATAATTTTTTTAAATTTCGTAGCGGATCGGATCCGGATCGTATCTTAAAATTTTGGATCCGATTCCATCTCTGAAGCACGCCGCTAGATTTCTCTACAATTGCTTTGAATTTGTCTTGTAACGCATTCCAATATTTAAAATTGAATATATATGTTTTCTTTCTTGATATACATTTAGCAAAATACACGATTACACGAAATACTTACACGATAAAATATTTCGTAATAAATTTTTTATCGAATACGCGAAAATATGACACTTAGACTAGTTATAATTTAATTCATAGATGTTAAATAGAAATATCGTTTGATCTAAAGTTATTTAACATGAAGAATGTTAAGGACACAATATAAGAAAACCAGGTAGAAAGTTTCAAAATATATACGTTTTTAATGTTTTGTTGTTTTTGCTGTTATTTTCGAATTTGTGTAAATTGTTAATGTAAGCGTTTTGATTTGATAAAATTCAATTTCAAAATTACCTGGTAATCTTCAATTACTGCATTCCCTTCTGCCAATATAGCCATATATCTCACAAAATCAAGCGGTTTATGCTTTTCAAGATCCATCGCACTAGACTGTGATATCATCACCATTGACCCGTTTTTGGCAGGCTTGGGTAGAAGTCCAATAATGTTGCTTTCATGAATTGCCTTTAAGCTATAAACATTTTAAATTACTTCTAGTTCCGAAATCATTTCATCCAAAGCAACGGAATGATATAGTAAGCTCAGAAAAATTCGAAAGCCTTTGGGTTGAAATTGATAACCCTATCAAAAATTCAACTTTTAAAAAGCAATTAATTAATGTTTCATACTGCCCAAATAAATGTAATACTAATGAATTTTTTGAACAACTTGAGAATGAAATTTCACTGGCCTACTCAGAAAATAAAGATTTAATATTAATGGGTGATTGGAACCTAAATTACTTAAATAAACGTGATAATAAAACGATTAATCTCTTTTTTAATACTTTTAATTTAAAAACGGCAAATGCCTTCATTCCTACAAGAATCGCAGCCAATAGTGCAACTTTGATTGACTATATTGCACTGCCCGAAAATAATCTTGATTTCTTATACTACTCCTCTGAATGTCCATTCTCTGATCACTGTATAATATCAGCCAGTTTCCCTAAAGCTAAAATACGCTCTGAAATATCCAAAAAATGGATCACTATTCGCGAAAAATCGTCCGATAATATAGATAACCTGAAAAATGCTCTTTCACGTGAAACTTGGTCTTCTGTATACGTTGCGGTTGATCCTAGCAACATGATCAAAAGCTTTCTTGATATTCTTGAATCCTATTTAGATGAATATTGTCCTGAAAAAAAATCCTTGTTACTAATCATTCTCGCAAAAACATAAAGAATGACAAGCCTTGGATTTCCGATTTCTGCAAACAATTAATAACAAAAAAAAATGACGCTTTTAAATTTTTTTCTAACGCCCGTACTCCTGAAAGTTATGCATTATACAAAAAAGCTAGAAATATTTCTAATATAGAAAATCGTAAAGCTTACAATGAGTATATTAAAAATGAATATAGAAAATTACCGAACCAAAAGAGTAAATGGAGATTGATTAACGAAATCTCGAATTGTACCAAATCAAAATCTTCTCCCATAGAAAAAATTGTAGACCCCGATGGAAATCAATACGTCTCTGATTTTGAAATTTCCAATATTTTAAATCAAACATTTGCAAACCTAGGTAATTACGACGGTCCTCAAACAAAATTCCAGGAAATAATTCCTAATAGGCACATCCCTGAATTTGGTTTTCGCTTTATAACAAGTTTTGAAGTAATTAAAGCAATCAAGAAACTAAAATCAAACAAGTCAAGCGGCCCCTCAAAAATTCCAATATGGTTACTAAAAAACAATGCGAAATATATTGCCGAACCTTTAAATTATATCTTTAATGAATGCTTAAAATGGAATATTTTTCCCGATTTCTTGAAACAGGCTCATATTACTCCAATTTACAAAAAAGACGACCCAAAATGTCCCAAAAACTATCGACCTATATCTATTACATCACCAATCAGTAAAATATTTGAAAGATTATTACATGAACAAATTACACTTCATTTAAATCATCATAAACTATGGTCCAAATCACAATTTGGTTTCAGAAAAAATTATTCAACATCAGACGCACTTATACAAACGACAGAAAAATGGAGAGCACTATTAGACTCTAATAAATTTGTTGCTATTGCCTGTCTTGACCTCTCAAAAGCATTTGATTCTATTAACCATGATATATTAATAAGAAAATGAAACAATATTGGTTTTTCTCTTAACAGTGCTCACCTTATATCTAATTACTTAACTAATAGACTTCAGCGAGTTAAATTAAATGATAATTTTTCAAATTGGTTGTCTGTCAATAATGGCGTACCTCAAGGAACCATACTAGGTCCCCTGCTTTTTAATATTTATGTGAATGACATGAAGGAAATTACGGACTGCGAAATAACACAATACGCCGATGATACATCTATTTACTGTGGAAATAAATCCTTAGATAAAACTGTAAAAGTTATTGAATCGAATTGTATAAAATTGAGCAACTATTTTAACATGCATAGATTGCGTATTAATACGAAAAAACTGAATTTTGCATTATGCAACTTTTTAGAAAAAAACGGACATCTCTGACTATTCAATTAATTTCAATAATTCATCTGTTATACCTGTTAATAAGTTTAAATATCTAGGAGTAATAATAGATTCAAATCTTAATTTCACGTCGCAAATAAATACTATTATTAAAAAAATGGCTATAGGTATTAGAAAGATATCCCATGTTTCCCAACAGTTACCCCCAATTGCAGTAATTCAAATGTTTCATGCATTTGTTATGAGTAATTTAAACTATGCTAATATCTTATATACTAATGTACACAGCCAAATGTTAAAAAAGCTTCGAGTTCAACTAAAATGGGCATTAAATGTTTGTAATAAAAACTCTTCTAAAACAAAAGAATATATTTCTAAATCTATTCTTTTTCCACAAGAGTTAATTATTTACAATATTATTATTTATTTCTTCAAATTCATAAAGAAAATACCACCCTACAACGAGATATCATTCTCATTTTCGAGAGATTGCCTGAAGCAAAATAAACGAATAAAAAACTACTCACGTGTTAAATTTAATAAAAATATCATGAGTCAATCCTTTATTAATACTGCAATTTATAACTGGAATATATTGCCAAAAGAAATGAAAATAATAGACAACCTTAAAAAATTCAAAAAAGAATTAAAATTATTATTTCTCAAACAAAAGTTTATAACAGGTAGATCATGGATAGGATTTAAATTTTATAATAACGATTATTCAATAAATCGAAATTAGTAAGCTATCCGTAGTCAGTGTATTTTTTAGTCAGTGCTGTTTTATTTATTTCATTTTTGTTATTATTCATTTTTTTGTACATAGTAGTTAATGACGCTATTCATTTGAAATATCAGTAAAATATTGTTAAAAAATTCAAATGAATATAGATTATCTTATCTTATCTTATCTATATAACTATACAATAGAATGGAATGGAATATTCGTTTATCAAAGTTTATATGATTAATGTACGTCTGTTCATACGTTGCAGATTTGTCAACGAGCCGAGCCGAGCTTGAACACTGCATTGGATATATGATGAGCCCAAAACAAGTCTTTTTTAGGCAAAGTAAATTTATAGTTCTGTTTGTTAATTTGATTATGCAGATTTTTCCTAGTTTTTAATTCAATATCCGTGTTTTATAATTATATTTTAGAAATGTATATTAAATAATAGGAAGAACAATGTAAAAAATTCCCGAGAGCGCAATATTTTTTAAAAAAATATTGAGCGAAAACAAGTCTCATTGAAAGATTCTATGCGGCGAGCCGAGCCTAGAAACTTCGGCTCGTTGACAAGTCTGATACATTGGAAATATAATTGAGTCATAATTTTGTTAATTCTTTGTAGAAAGTGTCAAATATCATAGTCTCGATTATATGAGTATAAATATTGTATTCGACTGCACACCTTCACATGTATTAAGGATTTCACTCTGATTTTCAAAAGCGTCACTTTGATTTCTAAAATCGCAAATTCGATAGTTTTTCAAGATATTATTTGAATACTTGTAATTTAGTGTAAATTATCACCGTACTGGACAATGCTATAGTGGATCTAGAAACTTCCGATTGGAGTTGGTGTACTTTAATTTTTTCAATCATTTGGTAGTTGACTCGTTGTGTGAATCATGTAAATGACATTTTTCAATTGAATTCCTCTGTTGTAGAACAACGTGCTAGTGTTTCATTTCTTAACAATTAACAAACAGAGATTTTTGCAATAGAAATGATTACGTAAGCCGTAATAAATATTGATATTCGGAATATTCGGAGAGGAGATGTAAAAGTTAATTTGCATTGCCTAATGCTAAGTGGCTTCGAAATTTAAATTTGAATAAAAAGCCCGATGTTACAAATTGTGTGCAGATAGATTTTTATACCTCTTAAGATTGGTGCCATTGAATATCTCTGGTTCTTCGTATCTAATGATATAATGCTGTGCAAGCATTTCAGCCGCTCGTCCAACGTCGAACTTCTTACAACGGAGAAATCGTAAAAGAAATTTAGGATCAGGATTTGGTGTAATTTCAGGATGTGCCTCTTCTAATTTAGCTAGCAATTCTCTACATTTGTCGAGTCTTGTTTCGGGATCTTCATGCAATTCCTCTATAGCCTAAACGCAAGTTCTAATTGCACTATTTAATTTAATTGATGTAAGATTTATATATTACATCTCTAATTACATGTATAATGGTATCTTTTGTTAGTTATTTTAATGTGAGAAGCAATGCAAACAATACTGCTTGAGCAATAAAACGATATTCTCTCTAAATTAGTTAATTTTTCACTATAACTTTAGTTAGACCAACACTAATATATTGTAGAAAAGCAACAAAGTGAGCTTGGGACCTTTTAAGAGTGGTGTTAGAAAACATCTTCTAATCTGTAATTGCACAAACACAATATTTGATGTGGATTAGAGTTCTCATCAGATCGTAATATCCAAATTTTTCGATGATAGTAACTAATTTTTGCCGTTAGTTTACAACTTCATTATATAACACCTAAAACTGTAATTCACTTTATTTTAATATTCTCGTGCAAAAATAGTAACGGGGTTTTAACGAGAAGTTAGAAATGTGCACCGACAGCACTTACGTTTTTTGGCAGCCAAGTGTGTCGATATGGTAGGCGGCTGTGTCTGAGATGGCTACATTAAAATGATTATCTATTTGAACTGTTCCTTGCGTGGTTAAAAACATTTGACCATATTGAAATTTATATTGACGGTGGATCCCTGGAATTGGTGATTGCTTAGTGTCCAACTGCATGCACTCCAATGTAAGCAAGAAGTTGTGCATAAGAAGCATTCTTTAATTATACATGTGCTACAAGTTTTGTTTTCTCAGAAGCAGCTGAACCCGGCGTTTGACCACAGAAGCGGCGAATCCCGCGGCTGGCGCATACTTCAACGTGAAGTTAGCTGCGTGGGTTATAATATCCCTCCTTAGAATTTCTGATCTTAACGTAGACAGAAAATTTGTTAAATACTGTAAAATGTACGTATTTAAATTAAGGACGCATTATAATTGAAAGTATCATAACATGTGGTAATTCTGTAGGAAATTCCTTACTCTAGAAGAACGGAATAAATATTCGTTTTTGTGGTAATAAGGTCAAATCTGTAACAAAATAAACTTCAACAAATCATAACAAATCATAAATTCAAATAAGCATTTTACATAATTCTAATAATATTTTAAAATGTTTCGTAGGAAAGCAGCTTCAATATTAAAGCAAATGTAGGAATCAGGTAAATTAATAATAGATTCATCTAAATAGACTACATGGTGTTGCATCTCTCGGAGTTATATTTCTTTTACATTTCGTCAATAAATTATGTGCTTCAGTATTCAGTGGTTGCAGTAAATTGGAAACCTGTCAGACCGTTTTATTGCCCTACGATTGACTCTAAATTAATTGAATCTGTAGATTCAAGTATTGCAGACATAGATTTTTATTAAAAATGTTGTGAATAAAATTGAAATCCATAAAAATTTCAGAACAAAATACGTAAGAATTAGAATATTTTTTGAATTTTTCCTAAAAATCGCCATTTTATGTTAATCGCAAACATGTCAACTCCTCTACATTCATTCATAAGCATTTATGTTATAACTAAATATAATGCTATAAATACCAATAATTAGCATCTTTTATATTTGAAGTGCATTATACTTTAAAGTACACTGATGAATATATTATGTTTTTACGAAATCTAAAATTTTTTTTTGGAAGGGGAAAAAATTTTTTCTTGATTAATATGAAAAT
The DNA here is from genome assembly GCA_900660155.1 of Hofstenia miamia. Taxonomy (NCBI): domain Eukaryota; kingdom Metazoa; phylum Xenacoelomorpha; order Acoela; family Hofsteniidae; genus Hofstenia; species Hofstenia miamia. Next base: position 1,250,324 of record CABFPE010000035.1, on the reverse strand, counting down.
TATCAAATTTTAGATAAATATACAAAAAATCAATTTTTTAAAATAACAATCTCACAAATATAAAATTGCTAGAATCGATTTCAAAGTATAGAGTCAGTTAGTAGTGACGGATTAAAATTACAACATTCGAAGTCTTTAATCTACATGTAGTTTGTGGTTGCTCTTCGGTTTTTAAATATACTGGCTATCGTACAAAGTTATATAGGTTTTGTTTCATGCACTTAGTTTAGAAGAAAATTCTTTGCCCTCCATGTTTCTTTGCATTGCAAACTGCTTTGATATTTTCAAAAATATGCCATTTATCTCTTTTGATATCTTACATTGAACTTAGATGTAGTAAGTAATTTATAAAAAATAACTTTTTATAGTTTGATCAACTGGAAGTGTAAGTAACACTTTGCAATTATAAAGGAAAGTACATTAGAGCCCACTAAACTTTTTACTGACAATGAAGAGCATATTTAGCACAATTCCTGCAGATATTAATCAAAAAATTCTCCATGTTTAACAGAATATTTTGCCAGCATTAAGTTACACCAAAAAAATTCGCAAGAAGTTATGCCTTTTATTCTAAATTCAAATTTCTTGTGAAATTTTACTCATAAATTTACACTCAATGCATGTTATGTTTAGTGTACATGTATATCAATGTATTCCCAAGTTTTAGAAAAATATTTTTTGAAATGTAATTGAATTTCAAGAAAGTTTTTGTAGGTCAACATTTCTGACACGTCTGACCGTATTAATCTAAAATTTATAAAGATAGTACACTTGTCACAAAAAAAATATTTTTTGCATACCATGACCATTGACAGACAAATTTTTGGAAATCTCTGAAATCAGGAGGGCATGTTGTGGAACCTAAATAGCTAGGCAGAATATTTACATGAAAACTAAATTAAGAATAAAAAACAGCCTTGATTCAAATATCAATGTTACTCTTGAATATACTTCTTAAGTATTGAGGCTGTTAAAATAATATTTTCATATTTTGACTTTTCATAAGCTTACCATTTTGATATACCTCTCAGAGAGTGTGCATGTGTAAGGCAACAGCTCAGTCGGCATTTTCTCGCTTACTGTAGTCAATTCTGTTCCAACTCCAAATTATTAACTAACGGTTATTATCTCTTGTGTTATTGAACGCATTTAATGACGTAACGTTAAACAGTTTTAAACACGTCCCTTCTACTCAAGTAAAAGTTTGTCATTAACGAATGCAATGTAAAAATTTCATTACTCCCCAGATGATACATTTTTAAGTTAAAATTGTATAATAGTTATTCCATTTTAAACAGAATTCAAGATCAAAACTTTTTTTACATGTGTTTAGTATAAGGAAACGTTTTGAAGAAATCGTTCATTAATGTCGCTATTCGAGCCTGGAACTCTCTACCTAAAGAAATTAAAAATATTGCAAAATTAAAATCTTTTAAAAAGTACTTAAAGATCTTCATTAAGCAAAATATATAGCAGTTAAATCATGGCTAGGACGATAAAAATTTTATAACAATGGTGAATTTACTATAACTTATTATTAAAACAGTACTATAGTTATTTATCCATAGCCTGGAAAATTTCATTTGTAATTTATGTGATTGTATGTATGTGTTTTGTGAATTTAATGACGATATTCAGATAAATTATCAGTTATTTAATTGTTAACATTTATCTGAATAATACCCCGTTTACACGTGACATGAGACATGCATGTCTTGTGTTTTTCAACGAGCGAATGTCACGTCTAAACACCCAAAACACGCGACATTCAACCACTCAAGTAGAGAATGTCGCGTGTTTTGGGTGTTTAGACGTGACATTCGCTCATTAAATACACAAGACATGCATGTCTCGTGTCACGTGTAAACGGGGTATAAAGAATCTCTTATCTTATCTTATTTAACCAGGAAAGGCAATTAATTTATCTAAACAAAATTAATAAAAGTCTAGTTAATGTTAAGTATTCTTACACATAGATAATTAGATGAGTGGAAAACAGAAAACCAGAGAAATAAGGATTGCAATGTTTCATTTACCAAATTTTATGCAATTTCAGATAATAACGTATTAAATCCTACAAGCTCATCATGTCTTCTCAAGAAGTGGTGAACTCCCCAACCCAATAAACAACTTATCACTAGTGCCCCTCTCATCCACTGAGGTTCAAAACATCTAATTTCGAATAATGGGTAACAACATTTTGTCAATATAATATTCTTTCGTATTAAACTTGGTTTATATTCCCAAACTCTTGCTACCAAATTTTAAGATTTCATGAAATAAACTATTATTATAAAATCAAGTAAATTTATAGGAAATATATTTTAATGTTTTTACTAAAGTTATTTAAAGTCCTTAAAAATCCCAATACAATAAGAGTTAACAAAAAATCAGTTAATCCTAACTTTTCCAAACAAGTCCAGAAAGGTAAAGAGAACTTAGTCGTCTTTTCAACCCTGAAGAACTCGTGCTAGGATCACCATAGCCCAAATACAAACAGCTCTCTGTCTCGATACAAAAGGGATAAATCTATAATTGTCGCTCCAATAAAATATCAAACAAAGAGAAGCAACACTAATTGCAAGAGATTGTAGTTTTAATTTGTAAACACCAAATAACTTCAATTAATTTAGGTTATGTTTGGCTCACTCCTGCTAGGAATTGACATGAGCTAAGCCGAAAAACAGATATAGGTAAAAGTTGAAGTACCACAAATCCAATCAAATTTTAGCAATTCAAATATTTTATTTTAATTTCACATTTAACAATGATAAGATAAAGCCTTTTTGTCATGGCGTCATTGCAGTAATATTATCTTTAATACATTTAGTGCATAGATTTCAAATTCATTTCTAAACATATCCAAACACATAACCTAACTACCTAGGAACAAGAAAATATCACTATAGGATGAATTTCTCATTAAGCCAAAACCACAGAAGTACAGCCAAACTCGAACTCTTCTCAGCAACTTTAAGCAATTATGAATTACATAGCAATAATATACAAACCACACATTAATGAAATCTAAGTAGTTTGTAAGTCCAAACTAAATTCATTTATATACAACAATGTCAAAAGTCAGAATTAAAACATGCTAACAAATATATTTCAAATGTTTCCCTCTATTTTACTATATTTCAAATATATATATCAAATGTTTCCCTCCATTTTACTATATTTCAAATATATATATCAAATGTTTCCCTCTATTTTACTATATTTCAAATATATATATCAAATGTTTCCCTCTATTTTACTAAATTTCAAATATATATATCAAATGTTTCCCTCTATTTTACTATATTTCAAATATATATATATATATCAAATGTTTCCCTCTATTTTACTATATTTCAAATATATATATATATATATATATATATATATATATATATCAAATGTTTCTCTCTATTTTACTATATTTTACAACAATGTTCTAAATTTGAAATAACGATAGATTAAAGTTATTAATATGATTAATATAACATTATATATCATTTTGGGTATTTGGTAGATTGTACACAAATACTCAAAATGAAGTTGATTCCAATAAGTAATACTTCGATTGCAACAAATACGAATTATTGAGATATTTCCATTTTTTAATGTTTGCGCCTAATAAAGCAAATTGTGTTGGAAAATAAACAAAAAACAATTAGTTTATTTTGAAATCCAATGCTATATTAAATTGAATATAATGATAGTAAATTATCCTCAAAATTACGATGCTTGCACAAGTCCCATTCAAATCGTGATACTACATTAGTTTCCATGCTTTCCCACAGTACAAAAGTGTTCACAAACACATACAAAAAATCTTTAAACAAATAATAAATGCTGAAAGCATCAAGAAAAGAAAAGTGCAAAACAAAGTAAAGTATAGCAAAACAAAGCAAAATAAGATAAAAACTTTTATTGAATTTTAGATTACCATCTATAATAATAAATATAATTCAAATAAATCATTAGTAAAATCACAAGTGTCGGTGTGGAAACAAGTTGACTGATGCTCCACCAGTTGCATGTCTGTTGCGAAATATATTTCCTGCATAATTAGTTCTAGCGAGCATGAATTACAAAAAACATGTTTGCCATCTGAATCATTAGTTTCTTGAAAAGCTTCGAATCTGTTATCTTTATATGTTCTATAATACAGGTGTATTTATCAACTCCAAATCTTACGGTCTTTTTCTGCAGATGATCAATTTTGTTCTCATTTTGCTTGGTAATCCTTCCCCAAATGGAGCATCCATAAGTGATTTTACTTAGCTCTAAGGAATTCTGCAAAATCTCCAGTTCATCTTTATGAAACCCAGATCTTTCTTCTTAGTAAAAGAAAAAGCGTGGATGTTGCAGAGGCTATGGTTTTACTAGTATGTGTATTAAAGTTAAACTTAGTTTCAAAAATTCAACACCTAGAAATCGAAGAGATTAATTCCTTTTGACCCCATTGATTTCAAGGATATCTCTAGCATTGTGACGTGTATAGATGATGTCTTTTAATTTTTCTACATTTAGCTTCAAATTTTCTTCTAAGTTGCCAACAATATCAGCTGCTCCATCATTGTTAGTGAAAAAAAACCACAAACAACTTCGAAATTGGCAAAAATAGTTGATTTAAAATTATTATAGCTAGCGTCAACTTCATTAACTGCAATATTATAATATGTTGGTCCCCCAAAAGTGCCTTGAGCAACACTTTAGTTAGTTGCACAAGAGTAGAAACTTCACCACCAACAGAAGTGTAATGTCTTCTTCCTGTCATCAAATTGATTAGACAATAATAAACGGATATATAAAAGGAAAATTCTCGCTAAGCTTAAATGATACTTTTATGTGTAAGTGTGTCAAATGCTTTAGACATATCCACAGCTATGATGCATACGTACTTTTAGTGTTGGCTCAATTTATGAGAATCAGTGATAATTTTGATGCCAACAGCCGTAGTTGAACTAAATTTCCTAATTGCATGTTGATTTTCTAATAAAAACGATTGGTAGGGTTGGTCAAGGTAAGTTTTATGATAACGCACATCTTTCAACTATATTGGAAATAGATTCAGCACGGTATTCTTTTGGCTGCTCTGCTTTAGTCAATTTAGGAACTGGAATGATTTTGGCTATTTTTCACAAAGCATAGAAAGTTACATTTTCCAGGGTTAGATTCAAAATATAAGTCAAGGGTTTAGTCAAACATTCTGTTTTCTCAGCAATAAGCCAATATGGAAGCTCATCAGGACCTGGTGCCATTTACTTTACAGACTTGAAAAACTCATACAATTGAAGGACGCTCAATTAAAGGCGATCGTTTTGATTAGTTAATACAGTTTCAATTTTAACAATTTCAGCATTAGCTTTTTTGAGATACTGTTATAATACAATTTCAGTTCTTCAGCAGTGAAACAGATCGTGGAATCATTCGACTTGTATTGTATTGGCACATGCCGCAAATTAGAGGATCATTCCTTGCATCGCAACTTGGCATTTCCAAGAATAACAGATTGCAACTGCTTTGAGACTTCATTAGCTGCGGAAGAGTTGCCAGCTTTAGACAAATTATACTTGTTTCTTTGCAACAGCTTTGTTACAGGAGTGTTCAACAGTGACTCCTTGTTGGAAATAGAAACTGTGACATTGAACAACAACTGTTATAAATAACAACGAAGACGTCATTGAAGAAATTAGCACAGTAATCAACATTAATCTGAAAAAGAAAAAATCTTTATTCAGAGGTTACGTTAGTAATATATCATATACTGATAGCAACTCTGAAAGCGTCAAAAACCTACAATAAAAACATTACAAAGTAAAATATTGCGCTCTTGGGCTATGGCGTTTTAATTTCTGTTCGCTGAAAAAATTTGGATTTTAAAATTTAAAATCCCTTTATTTGAATTCAATTATTTCTTTTCTAAAATACCGTTTGACACTTTTTTTAAAAATTTCTTCAATAGTTTCTATAGCTTTAATTCTCTAGGTAGATCATTCCAAAGTTTTATAGAGGTATAAATGAATGCGTTTCTTACAATTTTCTTTCCACAAAGAATTTGTTTCAAATTGCGTGTGTTTAGATATACCAATTTACCAAGATTAGGAAAATTTATCTTATTTCAGGGGTTAACATTGTTTACGATCCTATAAAATGTTGTTAGTACATTTATATGAATTAGGTATTAAGGATTTACTCAATGTTTTGTATTCATTATTACTAATAGTAGAATAGTTATTTGTTGCAAGCTTAATTGTGCATTTCAACTGTGTATTAATTTTCTTATTGAAAATTTCATTCACATCTGCATAAAGTACATTGCTATAGTAAAAATGACTTAAGACTATAGCATGTATCAATTTGAAGGTAGTTACTGAGATATTTTGCTGAGGGCTTTAATTAAAATAGAATTCTTTTAATGATGATATTAAATTGCTTTTAAAAAATAAATAACGAAATCAAATTTAATATCCATGTATTTGAAATTGTCCACATGATCTATTTGGGTGTCATTAAAATTTAACTTATGCTGAGAACAATGTTTTGAATTAATCGTTGATTATATAATACAAAATCGAATTTTGATTAACACGCAATGAGGCAAAATAGTGAGAACTTGAGAACAATTAACTTCAATTGTTTTGATTGCATTTTCAATCGATTTATTAGAATAAAATAACAGTATCATCAGCGTATTGAATAACAAGACAATTAGTGTAATTACTTGCGTCATTAACATATATGTTAGAAAGCAAAGATCCTAAAATTGTTCCTTGGGGAATACCTCTTTTGATTTCAATCCAATTTAAATAAGTTTCATTGACTTTAACTCGTTATTTTCGATTACTTAAATAGTTAGATAAAAGAGCCAAGCTTTGAGTAGAAAATTGTAATTGTTTAAGTTTTGCTAGTAAAATATCATGGTCGATAGAATCAAACGCTTTAGAAAGATCTAAACATGCAATTGCTGTATATTCGTTATTATCAACACCTTTTCTCTATTTTTCTGTAGCAGAATGCATCGTTAGTAGAAATGACTTTGCGAAAACCATATTGAGTGTTAGAGCAAGGATTATATTTATTTAGGTGTGCATTAATTTGATTGGTTAGATAAATAAATTTGCCAACATTCCTTTTTTTCCTAGTAACTTCAATGCATGTAGAGTTTATCCAAGGCTTAGTTTTTTGTGTACTAAAATAATTAGAAAGTTGTTATCAGATTTGAGAATATCTAAGTAAAATTTCGAAATTTTTGTGATATTTTCAAGCATTTGATTATGTGAAGTTGAGGAAAATACGGAATTCCAATTTTCATTTTCCAAGCAAAAAAGCATTTAAGTAGTTCAATTTTTTCTTTTGATCTCTCTAATTTTTACCCATTTTCTATTTTGTTTTTTTTTGAAACTCATTTGTACTTGTGTTCATTATTTGATGTTTATGTTATTAAATGTTGATTAATATTGAAAAAAAATGTAGGAGTCACAAAAGAAAGGGGAGCAATTTCACTAATATAACTTCTGCTTAATACTAAAAGCTAAAGATTTAAACTTATCTGTGAAATTTTCATCCTTCTGCATATGACATTTCCTTTAACTGAAACCATGACTCTCTTTATAGTTTTATTTTGGTAGAATCGAAAGACGGCAGTGATCTCATCGATTGTACTGTCAGGATAAGAATGTACAGATACATTTGATCCAAGTCGATACCTTAGTATCGAGTTGATTTGATCCTTTATTAAGCCTAGGTGCGCGTAGATCTCTGTACATAGATGCATCAACTATGAGGGTATCAGTTCCTTCTCTAATTTTAAGAGGCTGACGACATCTGGGGATTTTTGGTGAATGAGTTGTGGGGGATAAAAGCTTGGATCTAGATTGTGAAGTGGAGGTAGTTATTCCTGGTGAGGTTTTTGTTTGGTTCGGAGATCGGCTAATAGCGGTTTAGGCTTGTATTCCTCGATGATTTTACATTTTATTCTTAACGTTGGTTGCATTTGAAATGTCAGTGAAAACTTTGTATAAGAGTAGTTCGTCTCTGCTAAGGCACATGAGAGGGACAATTTCATTCGCAAGTGTTAATTGCACATCGTCTTCATTGAAACAAAATGTGGAGCAGATCAAGTACCGCGAGTTCCTGCAATCGACTGCACGCAACAAAAACATCGCTGTTGTAAAAGGCGGGGACGTCAAAACATTGTAGGTGAAACCCCAAAAATCGTCGATATTCAAATCTTTGATCACGAAATGTCGCTTTTCGCACAATTCGATTTTGTATTACAAACAATGCCTAGGTGATCACCTTGTAGAGCGGATTGGAATAAGGACATTTTTGAAAAAATTGTGTGGTTGTTACACAGAATTTTATCTAGGGCTTATGTTTTCTGAGTTGGTGACTTTCTTCATTATTAATCCTGCTTCAATACAGATACGTGAAACAAAACGAAACAAGGAATATTTAAAAATAATAAACTGGGTTATGGTGATGTTATTTTCTATTATTAATGGATTCATGGTTTGGAAGCAAAATTTCAAACAATATCTTCTTTAAAAAGACGTTCCTAAGTAAGTGATTGGGGCTTAAAGTATAACCGAAACAATAAATAATTACATAATCATTCGGTTTTTACAGAAACTTAGTTCAAAAATTTCAGACAAAAGAGGAGCCATTATTGCACTACAAAGTGCAAGAAAATCAGATTCCGTCATTTGGAAGGCTGTGAAGCAGTTCAAAGAAAGAGGAGACTTGTCTGATCGTCCAAGAAGTGGTAGACCACGCTCACATAAAATGCATTCGAGAGAAAATCAGGAGGAATCCAAGGTCAATGTGTTTTCTGGCAAAACCAGCTGGTGTGAGTACCAGGACAATAAGAAAAGTTGTCAAAAATACCTGAAAATGTCTTCATTCAACCACTAAAAAATTTGGAGAGAAGTAAAACTTGAGAACTGTTGCGGCCGGTGAGATTGTTTTGTGTGACGAGAAAACTTTCACATTCGAAGGGGCTCGCAATCGGAGAAATGACAAAATAATCGGTAATGGTAATAAATTTCATTTCAAGCTTACAATACAGTAAACTATACTCCAAACTACAAAACTAAAAAATATTTCTTTACAAAAATCGAGAAACCGCCCCGTTTACAAAACCATAATAAATTTTTTTGCTTTTCTTCAGTTAAATATGTTCTAGCTTTTGTTGAATCTAATAATGTAGTAAACACTGCTTATGAGCTGGGTTTTAATTTGATATGTATAATAATTTTTCCACAATGGGACTGAACAAGATTAATAGATGGGCGGTACAATCGAATTAGTCCTATGAAAATGTAATTCTGAAATATTTATCTTGGGAATTCTATGTCACTTCTATCTACATTAAACATCAAATAATTACTTTATTCAATTTTTTTGAGGAACGTTAACGACACAAGCAAATAGCAATTTGAGACCATTGCACAATTAATATTTTGAAAAACATTAAATCTTGAAGCGTACACATAAATAAAAATGGCATGTCATGCAGAATTATAATGGTAAAATTAACATTTACTCTAAATAATAAATTAGAATTGCTTTGTTTAAACAAGAATATTTCCGAAAAAATTAATATATTTATTTAGTTAATTCTGAATTCAAAACAATTCTTTAAAATCTTATCTTATCTACAAAGTGAAATTGTTGGGAAGCAACCTAAGAACTCATTTAACCTATCTAAAAAAAATCCTTGTTGTGAGATGCAAATGTGATCGAAGATTGAAGTCTCATAATGAATTTCAAATTTTGAAATCAGTAGCAATATAAATGTATTTAACATAATCTATACAAAACAATTCGCACTAAATAAACTGTTAAGATTCGAACTGAAATCTAAAATTAGAAAGAAATACAAATAAATAAACAACTAAAACAAAATATGTTATTCAAAATTAAATACAATTTACAAAATTATTCACTCTTTCTACAAAGACTTTTTATATATATCTTGTACATTCAATTTAACCTTTGGTCGTCCCATTTTAACAGAATTCTGCAAACAAAATCTAAAGGAACAAAAGTAAGAATAGGAAATTTAAATTATAAACCTTAATTCATTTTTGCTAATAAAATAAGCAATGTGACACTCGATTATATTTTAGAACCAAATATTTATAAGAAGACTTGATAACTATAAAAGAATAACATGTCATGATTCCTAGTGGATAAACTACAGTAATATTTAATACTAAACAAACACTATTGTAACATGGAATTTGTAGATAACAAAACGTCAAATTCAAGAGAAAATTGATTTAGTCAAAAATTAATTTATTTCTTTAGTAACGAAGTTTATCTTATTGCAAAAGTTGTATACATCATTTGAAGCATTCACTTAGAATATGTAACGATAGATGCAGCAGTACAATGTTGTCTAACATCGTTCCTAAAGTAACAAAATTCATAAAACTAGAAAATAATTTTGCAATTTTAAAACTCAATTTTTGACTTAACCAATTTTGATTGAATCTGACGAAAATGAATTTTGAAAAAGAAGTTTAATAAAGTTTACAAAACCAACACATTATCTTAACCCCACAAAAACAGAGTTCAATATCAGGATGTCCGCGCATTTCATTTTATCAATTTCCAGGCATTAAAATAAAAATTAATGTATTCAATTTAAAACACAAATCGTTCAATTTAAAATAAATATCAAACCGACTGTATTAAAAAATGAAACTAAAAAACAAAACAAACGATAAACAATACAATATTTACGTTATTCTCCATACAGAAGAAGAAATATTTATTCAGAAATTACTTTGACAATATATAATTATACTGATAGCAACCCTGAAAACGCCAATAAACTGTACAAAAAACAATACAAAGTAGAACATTGCCCCATTGGGCTATGGCGTTTGATTTGCTAATAGAAAGTAAATTTCAACCATAACTCTTGCGTATTGTCTCTGTGCAAATTGAAAGACGATTTACATGAATAGAGTCATTACATACCTGATTGAATCTTCAAAAATACCTTTCACTTAATTCAGACAATAACGCAAAATAGTCATACCAGTTGTGAATATTCTAATATTTGATCTCACCTAATTGAATTGAGTTCCTTGGTATTTGATTTGATAAAGGGCTAAAAAACTTCAATCTGTGATAAAGGTGCGTTGTACATTTGGGCCCTCCGAATTTAGCAATGCTGTTCTGCACATTCAAATTGATCTTCCTTCACGCCTTTTTGAAAAAAAATTTAAATACCTCTCTCATCCTGGTAATAATAATTGTTATGCTTTGATTTAAGCATTAAAATGGATTCAGCAAATACTTTTTGTTTTGCGATAATTTTTTAATGTAAAACTGGCTCTATCAACATATCGTTGGACTGTGTTTTAGTTTGGAAGTTAAATACTTTAGAGTTGATTGGAAATTTGTTCCAAAAACAATCATTTTTTAGCATGTGCAGAAGTATTATGCAAGAGTTATGGCTGAGGATGATTTACGGTATAGAAAATAACTAAACAATGTATTAGTTTATAGTTTGTGTTATTTCATAGTTTCATTTTTTATAAAGTCATTGATATTTATTTTAATTGAATGCCGTATGTTTTTATTTGAATAGCAAATATTTTCAATTGATAGAGTAATTATTTATAATGTATGTAAAAGTGGGGAAAAAATCCGATTTAAATTTAAAAAACCAAAAAATCTGATTTTTTGATTTAAATCGGATTTTTTTACTATAAATTTCAATTTTAGCCAGACTTGTATCTGTTTTAGTGAAATTGATTTAAATCAATAATTGAACTAATAATGTGTTTCGATTAAAATCATGAAGTGTATAAGTAATTAAATTGAACGGTAAAAGGTGTAGTTTTTGTATGTATTTAAAAATCATTTTTAATGTTATTGAAGCAGCCAAAACGGTGAAGCACTTTGAGATTGAGTTTGATGAAACGAAGTACAAAACCATTAAACATTACGGCAACCCCTTTTATTTAAATAAATTTTTAGTAGGCCATGCCTACATATAGTAGTGCCGAAAAACTATTTTTTAAACGAAAACATTTTTTTGCTGAATTAGGCGCCGAAAACTGCAAAATTGCTAATAACAACGTGAAATGTTGGACAAAAAGATATTTGGAAATATCACACAGAATGGTGCAAAGGAAGTTGGCAAATCTAAACATCTTGTGGCAGACAATGCTCTTAAATCCCCGTGATCTTGATGAGCTTACTTCAAGAAATGTAACCATTGGAAATGGTGCAAAATGACAGAATTAGAAAAGGCCGTTGCAAAAGGAATTAAGGAACAACCGCATGAGACGATCCATATAGTAGTTTGTAGTATCAAGCTGTGCTTAACAATGGAGTTCTTAGTGCATTTTCAAATGTTGGTCAGGAACCTGTTCCTAACGTTACTTGTAAGTCCGTAATAACTTTGTAGGAATTTATGTATATCATCACAATATATTTGGAATGACATGGTGCAGAAATGTACAGTAGAAAGCCAAGAAGAAATCTAAAATAGAGACTTATACACTTGGGTTAGCAACATTTGCTGGGAGTTAGCTGCAATGAAATTTGGTGTGGTAGATGTAAAAATCTTGGAATTGATAAAAGTGATATATACTGAACTACATATAATGACTATCTACATAACATGTGTCTTGTACAGAATTATGCGTAAAAAATATATAATATTCTATTTCCAAATTTCCTATATTTTACACGAGTGGTTGAATATATTTCCATTTGGTGAAATCTCACCCAGCCCTAAACTGTAATGACAAACAAATTTTTCAAGCATGGAGTACATAGTTTTAGTTATTCACTGTCAAATATGAAATCAAGACAAGTGGATGCAACCGCAAGATGGAATATAGACAAGACAATAAATAGAATTTCCAGGCACTATAGGTATAGGCAGTTCAAGGTAGCAACTTTAAATTCCCAAGAAGCGCGGAGACCCTGATTAATAAAATGTGTCGCATGATATTTCAGTGATGCATATTTAACACTAGAACCGCCAAATGGGTCAATTGACCGAAATTGAGATGTATTAGAATAGGTGATAACAAAATCCGGCGCTTCTACGGTTAAATATTGGAGAAATGCCTACCGATAAAACCGATTTCGAAACAGCAGTTTTGAGGTGTAAAAAACCTGAAACGAAACTCATTTTTTGGAAGCCACCAACCAAGCATTAATCGTATGACATGCAAATCGTGCCAAAAATGTTAAGGATGAAAGTATTATTTAGAAACGATTTTTGATCAAATGACTATTGAATTTTTGAATTGAAATTGCTAAACGTTTAATCACACTTTACATTCCAATTGATTGTTGTTCAAAAGCAAATATTAGCTCGATTATTAATGCGAAATAAAAGTCATGCAAAATTAAATGCGAAAAAAACACAGAATCCAAAAATCGCGCATTTGAAGAGCATGATTCACAATGTTTAACATAGAACAGTTAATTCATTATCACACGCTAAACTAATTGGCACTATTTCAAATCATTAAGACAAACGATTTATTCACCACATACTTCCACTCAATGTAATTAAAGCATTACTAGTGAGCAAAATTATAAAATTATAAACTCAAAAGAACTCACATTACAGATTTGATAATAGTTTCTATTTTGTGGTTTCTCCCTTAAGATCTGAACAATTTAATTGTGTGAATCGACCATGTAAAAGTTATATTACACATTCGAACACTAAACTTAAAATAGTAGAAATGTGAAACTCCGGGTTAAGTTAATGGTTAGAAAAAGTCAGATAATTTAAACATACTGTTTAAACATCTCAATCTCTTTCTCTTCTTCGTCTAAAGCTTCGATATTTTGCGAAGGTTGAAAAGCCTCATCTAAAACAGAATACAAAGTGGAAAAAACTATAAACATTTACCGATTGCACAAATGCCTCGCTCACCATTGGCTTTGTTAGTTTTCTTAGATTTTTTGGATTTAGTGGGCAATGAACCGTTACTGTTGTTATTCGCAGTATGATTAGCAGAAGAGTGATTTATAGATTTTGAGCTATTCTCATTCAAAGGCGTACAATTCTAAACACTAAATTATCGAAAACGCATTTCAAGTGCATTCAATGTTTATACAAACAAATTATAACTTGAAAGCGTGATATGCCAAGAAAACCTGATATAGATTACCACATTTAGTACATGCTTACGTGGGTTTGTCCACAAAATATATACATCTTAACTATAAGTTAAACAAATTTTGGTACCACAGTAATGTGCTCGAAGCGCGAAAAATCAACATTGAATTGTCTTCACAATATTTTAGGACACAAGAAAGTTGAATGATATTTAAATCTTCAATTGTAAGACGCTTATTCAGAGAAGCGGCCGCCCCTTTTTGAAAAAACAATCAAAAATTAAATGAAATTGAGTAATTTTTATATAAATACTGTGATAAAAAATATAATTTTAGTGTGTTTCATAACATAAAAATATTTTTTTTCAGCAAACATTTTCTGCTCTTCCTTAAAAAGGAAGAGTAGAAAATCGCAGTATCATGGACATACAGTAGACAGGACGAGATGAGGACAGATTGAGGGAGGTCATTGATAGCAACAAAGAAGAAAACAGCAAACAGAACATGGAGGAGCACTACTAGAGACAATGGCAGGAAAGGAAATAGACGAGTTAATTTTGACACGCTGACGACGATTGGACAGGTAAGACTGGAAAGTTCGATGAAATCAACATCAAAGCCAAACAACCTTAATTTGTCAAGAAGAATAGAATGAGGGAGCCGTTCAAAAGCTTTAGAAATGTCAAGAAAGATAATGCAACCAGGATCATTACAATCAGAGTGCAAATAGCAGTTTTCAATTAAAGTGAGCAAGTTAGTGATGGTAAAACGACCTGGAAGGTTACCATGCTGAGAAGAGGAGATGAGGTGACGAATTTTAGGGAACATGTAACGAAAGACAAGGCGCTGAAAGATTATTGACAGCCGAGAGAATAGCTACTGGACTATAAGAAGTGAATTGAGAGGCGGGAAGCTGATTGGATTTTAACAGCGGAGAGATCCAAAATGTTTTCAAGCAAGGTGGGAAACGCATAGAGGAGCAAATGTAGGAGAAGAGATGCTATAAAATGGATGGAAAGAGTTGAGCAGGTTCCGTGAATTACAAATGATGGGACCCGTCAGGATAGCAAGGACCAAACAATTTGCAGGACTTAAGCATGAGGGAAATATAAATCTTAAAGTTTTTGTGGAGAATCTGATAAAGCATTGCACATTTTGCAAGATATGATTAGATTTTGTATAACTTGCACAGTCATACAGTATAGTTTAATATTTTAAAATACTATCTAAGTAGAGCAACTAAAATCTTAACCAAAACAATGAATGAAATTAACACAATTATGAATTAACAATTTTAAAAAAATACAAATTTCAAACTATTATTTGAACAATTGTAATGAAAACCAATATACATATATATATATATATATATATATATATATATATATATATACATTCCCAGGAAAAAGTTATAAATAAGTTTTTAACAGAAAAACTTCTTTTGACACCTGTTGGGGTTGGATTGCAGTTGTCTAATTTCATCTAAATGGCATGTGAAACATCAACATTGCATTCACACACACTTCTTTCTAAATTTTAAAATTTAAAAATAACCATATTCTGCATTTTGGAAATTCTTCCAGTTGAATTAAGTTTTTAAAAATAAACAGTAGAAACTAGAAGATATATTTAGCTGAGAACTAGCTCAAAATGCAGAGGTTAATTTTTATGAACGCATTTTACCACCAGTTAAATCTAGTAACTCATTAGAGAAATGACCCATTGCTTTTTCAAAATCATAATCTCATAATTTGCTAACACAAATGAATTCATTCAATAATTTAATTCAATTACATGCAGAGATTTTAATTATTATATAGATCAATATAATGTTGCTGAAAATTACAAACATTTCACACTTTTGTCAAAGTTCTGCCATTTGTAAATACAAATATTCAACACGATTAGCACATTCATTTATTTAATATTGAATTTGAAATTTGGCTGTTGTTTTTAACATTAGCAAAACTTCAAAACCGATTATTAACTCTATAAACCTAAAAAAATTTTGTTAACCTAATATTTTTTTAAGCCCTAGCAAATCATTTAGGACGCATTTTTACAAATTTGGGAACAATTAGAGTTTGAGTTAAATATTACCTTTAACTTTTGGCCGCCCCAATAATAAGCTTAAAGGAGAAAGGTTGGAAAAGCTCTACAGCGAAACTATAACTTAATGTAAAAAAAGTAACGCTAACTTGAGTTACAAAACAACATTATTGTTATTCATCAATTTAAAATAGCTTTGACATTGCACACCCATAAAAATAATTCGATTTGAATTATTATTTCTCAGAAACAAAAATAAGGCAATTCATATGTCCAATTAGTGAAAAACACTTTTAGCTGTAATACATTAATGATGAAATGTTGATAACTTAACAAAAAGTAAGCTCTAGAGAAGCAAGTGTTTGTTCAATACACGTGATCAAATCGATTTACATCAAATGTCGAAAGCAGTCTGAGAAAATCAATACTAAACTATTGTCCTAACCGTCTAACGAAAAAATGAAAACGTAATCTCACTTTGGGTTCGATTCCATTGATGCAGCTTGAAGGACGCTTTGCTGATGTTGAAAGCTGAGTAGTCGGGACAGATTCTTCACTAGAGCAACAACTCTCGAAGTCACTATCTTCATATGGTGGGGGCGACACCGATTTAACATGTCCACTTTTCGAATTAGATACTAAAATTTTATAATATTAACCGCCTAATAAAAACAGACTCTGTTTTATACTCAAAAACTTACAAAAAGGAACACGCAGTGAATCAATTTCTGATTTACACTTAAGCAACTCCGAGAGATTCTTTTCTTCAATAACAGAAAAAGGACATACAGAAATGTCGTGTTGAATCTAAAATAAATATTTTACAACAATAAAATCCCCAATAAATAAATTATAAAATAGAGTACCTTATATCTATAGGTAGATGATAAGTAATCACGCGGTTTCAATAAATCAGCTTTTGAATTTTTCCTGACACTTATTTGCTTGTCATGTTTGAGAGTGGGGAAACTACTTAAGCTGCTATGGTATTTTGATATTTGTGAAAAATCTTTGATCTAAAAACAAACGTTCGATGTGCTCAAATTTATAAATTTCAACCTTTTCAAATGAAAACAACTGTGAATCGCCGTCATCATTAGTACCACACATCGTACATTCGCAAGGATCAGGACCATTCTATAAAAAAGGTAATAAAAAAAGATAAAGTTAACTTACAATTGAGGAGCAGCGTTGAAATGGAGATACATGCTCTTCCAATGAAAGCGTTCCAAAACTAGAACATCAAAGTTTGTCATATATATATATATATATATATATATGTGTATATATATATATATATATATATATATAT